>JAKWJA010001905.1:0-69272 GCA_027704765.1 Solanum habrochaites | reverse complement strand
GACGTCCTTAAAAATTAGAAAAAATCTCCCGAATAACAAATCTTGGAGCTGGAAGTGTTGATACGGAGAAACACCTTGTGTATTGGCATCCACTCACAACCTAGCCACAGAATTAGTATTCGTGAAAAATGTCTCAATGAAAACGACTTGGTGATATCTAATACATGTCACTTGGGGGTGCAAAAAGATTAAGCCAGTTCAGCTACTTTGCTACCCACCACCTCCAAACGATGGAGGTTTAGTCATGAGGAGATTCCTATGCAGTAAATGAACAGAGGGTGTCCCGACCAGGCGACCACGCAAACTCAGATAATTGGCCCAAGCAAGGAACCGAGGTCGAAATTATGGGAACACCAGATCGTGAGGGGTCTTATGTCCCATATGGACACTACAATCGGGACAACAACTTCACATGGTACTAATGTACTAAAAATAGACCGAATAGCCCATACGTTCCTCTCCAAATCTTGAAGTTTACTCCTAGGATTGTGGAGTAGTATTCGCGAGTTGTAGGAGATGTTTTGCGAAAAATGATGAGGAGTTCGTACTCTTGCATTAGCCAATAAATAGTTTCCCAATGACTTTAGCTGTAGTGGGCAAAAAGTTGATACACACAATCAAATCACTGAGCAACATTGAGTTTAATTGGCCCAATATCATGCACCTTGTGAACCACACTTAACGGGCACGGCTCTTCCTATCAACACTGTCAAAATCCGAAAAAGGATGGCCACTTGTATGGCAATTACTAATCGCTGAGTGGTAGAACAAACTAACATTGACCCACCTATCCATCTGGATAGACTAATGTGACAACAGAATCTCTAACGTGGTAGCAGTTGATGCCAATTAGAGTATAAGACCCTTCAAAAGATGCTGAAGGCCTAAAAAGGGTAACTCCATTGGCTAAGGCCACACAACCCCCCTTCTCCTCAACGAATTATTGAGAACGACGTTGATGGGCAAATATCTCGTTTTAATATAACACTGTACGCAACTTCTCATCAAGGTCGCCTTGTTAGAGCTTAGAACAATGTCACCAACTTATAAAGATCTGGTTCAAATACCAGATCGGTCACTTTTGCAGGATATGATCGATGTTCATCATTGGAGTCGATTGCTAAATTTCCTGGTCTAAAAGAAAGAAGATCCTGGGTGCGTTCACTACTTCCTTTCCACTCTGGTTATTACTTTTGCGAAAGATCTATGCTGATCTTTGGGAAAGCATAAATCTCATTCCCCTCTTCGATTTACAATAAGTTAGGTTTGGGTGACCAAAATCCCACGCTCGGTGCGGCTACTGATGAGCTGATCTGAACCTAAAAGACTATAGGGTACTCCACGAGTGTACTAGTAAAGTGGAGATTTATTCATATTCCCGCAGATTTTGTTATTCTTATATTGCGAGGTCGATTTTGAATATGCCCATCTATTCTGGGGAGGCCATTTCTTGCTATCGGAAAAAGCCTTAGAGGACATTGACAGGAAATATAAACAAATTCTTCGGTTGAACAATGTCGGAAGTTACTTTAATGTTTTGTCGGTCCATGAGGCCTAGGCGAAGGCCAGCTGAGAAGCAGCGTGGTCTCGCAACGACAAAGAGATAGTAATGAGTGAAAGCGGGTGTAAAGAACAAAGGAGGTATTTAATACTATGCAGGAGATAGTTAGACCACGCGAGTGGTGAAGCTCTCACTATCGCATCTGCTCTACTCCTACAACATGGGTGAGACATCTGAGACCCCACATAGAAGAACTTCTAGGTGTAGAATGCTTAGGCGCAGTATAATAGAACTTTGATAGTGATGCATTGGAAGAGTATGAGTCATTAGTCGCCGCTCCTGACGATTGATGTTCGTGTTCTACCGTGAAATGTGAGCTTGATATGAAAAAATCGCAGTTCTCCACCACCATCGATAGATGATGCTTTCCAAAAGTTGAATTAAAAGCTCTCCCCACCTCATCTTAGGTATGAATTCTTTCTTAGAAATAGTGACACTTTGCCGGTAATCATTTGCATCAGCCTGGATGACACAGGTTCAGAGTTTGTGAAGGTACTAAAAAGGTCAAAAGAGCTATAGGGGTGGGACCAATTGCGGACATTAATTGGGATCCCTCCTGGATTTTGCTCTCATAAAATCCAACTCAATGCCTGATCACAAGCGATTATTGAGCACCAGAGACGCTTGATCCTCCATGCAAGAAGGTTGTGAAGAGGCCTCATCAGTGGTTTGGATGGCCGGGGTAATCTATCCAATCAGCCGATAGCATTTGGGTACCTGGTTGCAGTGTGCTACCTATAAAGGGGATGACTGTGGTCCCCAACGAAAAGAATGAACTTGTTCCAATGTAGACTGTTTACTGGATGGAGGGTGTGTTGGATTCCCGAAAACTGAACCATGGAATGAGAAAGACCATTTTCCCTATGCCCTTCATGGATCAGATGTTGGTAGACTTGCCTGGAAAAGGGTGGTATTGTTTCTCTTGATGTGTAATTCGGGTATAATCAGATTTCTATTGCATCATAAGATCAGAGAACCACCTTCCCTTGTCCATATGGACCTTTGCGGTCAGCAGAATGCCGTTTGGGTTGTGCAATGCACCCGCACACCTTCAGAGATGTATGATGTCACATATTTTCGGACATGGTGGAGGATACTAATAGAAGTTTTATGGATGTATTTTTCGCGGTCGTGATTATTCTAGCGGTGTTGTGACTAATTTATCGAGGTTCTAAGAGAGTGAAGACTGCAATTTAGTACTAAACGGGGAAAAGTGTGCATTTCATGGTTAAAGAGTGTCATTTTTTGTTGGTCAGTCTCATTTCAGAAAGGGCATATAGGTTTTGATCAACTAAAGTCGAGGTAATAGAGAGACTACCAACCACCCCACCACCAATCATCTGTGAAAGGTGGAGAAGCTTTATTTGGAATGCCAGTTTTGACCGAAAAGATTCATCAAATACTTTTCAAAGATTGCACACCCATTGTGCAAACTGCTGGAGAAAGATTGTAAATTTTGTTTTTGATGAATCTTGTCCTTAAGGCATTCGGTGACTAAAAGAAAAATTGGTATATGCGCCTGATCATTATTTTTCCCTTCCCCGGATTGGAACAGTCCGATTTTAGTAATGTGCGATGCTAGTGGGGTAGCTCGTGGTGTAGTCCTTGACAGAGGAACAACAAAATCCTTCCCCCCATCTACTATGCTAGTAAAGCCCTAAATGAAACTCAGAAAGAACTACACAGTGACTGAGCAAGAACTCCTAGCAGTAGTGTTTTGCTTTTAAGAAATTCCGCTCCTATTTACTAGGTACTAAAGTTATAGTGCTACTGACAACGTCATCAATTGAGATATTTGAGGTCAAAGAGAGCAAAACCTAGGTCTGAATCGTTGTGGTATTACTGCTACAAAAGAATTGACGTTGAAGTGATGATAGAAAAGGAACTGAAAACCAAGTTGCTGATCCACTTATCCTCGATCTACTTAGGATGAGCTAATGTCAGGAGATTAGGGATAAGACTGGCATTGATGATACTTTCCCCTATGAACATTTATTAGCCCCGCTTCCACACGCTTGATCCCAGTGGTTCCAAATTTTGCGAACGTACTGGCTAGTGATATTGTTCACCATATTTGTCCCTTTCATCAAAGAAACAAGTTTCAATGTACGATGTAAGAAGTACTTTTTGGGATGACCCAACTTTGGTATAGGAAATTGTGCCGACGGATTATTCGGGCTTTGTGTGCCAGAAGGTGAGATGTTGAGTGTGTTGGAGGCATGCCATCCTCCCCGATTGGTGGACATCACATGGTATCCGAACCGCTCATAAGATATTACACTGTGGTTACTATGATTTGCCAACTCTTCATCCAAATTCTCATGGGTTCTCAAAGCATGTGGACAGAGCTCAGAGAAATGGCGTATTTCAAGAAAGCAGATCTCCCTCTAAACCCCATTCTTGTGATTGAGTTGTTTTGATGTCCTGGGGTATTGAACTTTATGGGCCCTTTCTGTGATTCTCATGTGAAGTACTTCTAGTATCAGTTGATTATGATCTAATGGGTCGAGCCCTAGCCCTCGAGCAAACAAATGAAGGGCAATAGTCACTCTGCTTTGAAAAAGACTATATTCTCTCGTTTTTGGCATCCCAAGGGCATTATTAGTGATGGGCTCCCACTTCTGTCAACGATTATTCAAGGGTTATTGGAGAGAATATGGGGTTCGCCTAGATGTGGCCACTCCTTACCACGTACCCTCAACCTAGTGGGCAAGTTGAAAGTGTTCGAATCGAGAGATCAAACGGCTAGTGTCCCAAACAACAGTGGAATACGCTAGTAAACGATTGGTCAGGGGCTTGAGATGCTCTTTGGGCCTACCGGCAACAGCATATAAAGAACTCCCCTTGTATGTCTCCATACCAACTTGTATATGGTAAAGCTTGTCATCTTCCGGTGAGTTAGCGCATAAGCCCAATGTGTGGCTATCAAAAGTTAAAAATGGATTTGAACGAGCTGCATAGCAACATTAAATGGGTTAATGAACTTGATGAGTTTCGCCATGAAGCCTATGAAAGCCTCAGCCCTATCCAAAGAAAAGATGAAGAAGGTACCCTTACAAGAAAAATTGAAAAACGACAGTGGTCTGGTGGTGATTTGGTGCGTTTATTTTATTCAATTCCAGATTGCGCTCTGTTTCCATGCAAAAAACTCAAGTCCAATGGACTGGGCCTTACAACGGTTACACCAACTATTCCCTCATGGAGGAGGGGGTTGAGTTGAAACTTAAGAAGGGTGCGGTTCCCAAGGTGAATGACAGCGCATTAAAAATCTCTCTCGGGCATGCTGAATCGGCGAAGGAGTGATCGAGTCCAACCATCTTTGATGAAGTTGAGTAATCAGTGGCCCCTGTCTGCCGCACATTAAATTAAGGCGCGTTGTTTGGAGGCACCAATTCTTGTCGTTTTTTTAGTAAGGATAGCATTTTTCTACTAGCTGGGTTTTTAAAATCGCAGGCACATCACCCAGGAAATTCTGCCAGTCCAACTACGCCACAGCAGCCAGCTGCCTGATATATTTACGGACCCGTGGCCGGCCTGCTACGGACTGTTCTATTCATCCGCACAACCATGTACGTCTTTTCTTTGCTATTTTGAACTAGGCACACACACTGAACCACGACGGCCTGTCACAACTGCGACAGACCGCGTCGTGGAAACGCTTGCCCTTGGGTAATTATGATCTAACCTTCTACCTACCCAAGCCCGGCTGGACCTTTCAAATTCTTTCTGACCATTTATACTCCCCACCCCCCAATATTCACCCCATTCTTCCTCATTCCTCTCATCTCCCCTCTCTTTGTTTTCCCCCCCCCAAACTTCCACATCCCCTCTATACTGTCTTGCCCAGCCACTTTCTCCAAAGCTTAACATTATCATCTACTAGAGTCGAGCTGCTGCTGTAGTAGGTGTCTACCTTAACCACCCGGAGTACACTTTCATCTGTTTTTTTCTTCCTTTCTCCAGTTTCTTCTAACGGTATGTGTTTCTATTTATACTCCTTTATCTTGAATTTTTTGTTACTGTTAGTATTAAGTTTAGTTTCCTCATAGTATTTTTCTTACTTTATACAATTCTCTGCCTGCCCTATGTGCAAATGTTCGAAATTACCATGTTTACCACCCTAGTACATAGGTGTCTTTTCATTGTTATTTCCGAGGTAGTTTGGATAGACACATATAGGTCCCCAAAACTCACGAGACAACTGGTGGGTTCATTCGGGGATTTCATTGGGGAACCCCAGTTTCGAATCACTTACTATTCACTGCTATTCTAACGAGACCACTATGACGGACCGTCGCACCAACGACGACTGCTTTTTTTTTTTTTCGTAGGGCCGTTCCAAAAGCCCTAGCACCCTGTCCAACTACACCATGTGAACGGACCGTTTGTCTTCCCACTGACGGTCCGTCCTGCCAACCGTTTTGGTTTTCAGAACCCTGATTCTAAGGGTCTCTCAAAATTTTTCTAAGTGTCCTACGACGACCGTCATATACCCAGAACGATCCCGTCCTGGCACTGACCGTCATGATGGTCCAAACCACCCTACTAAGGTCTCCCAAACATTTCCAAGTGTCCTACAACGTACCTTACTACGGACCGGCGTACCCACGACGTTCCGTCCGCCCGACCTTCATGACTGGTCAGAGACCCCTCTACCCCTCTGCTAAGGGTTCTCCCCACACATTTCTAAGTGTCCTACGACGGACCGTCATACTCCGATGTTCCGTCCTTCTCGACCTCATGATTGGTCATAGACCCCTCCTTCATGGTTCTTATATGATACATAGACTAGTACATACACGGACGGACCTCATGACGGTCCTCATAGCCACGACAGAGCGTCTCTGGCCCGTCGTGTGTTAACAGTTTTCAATATTATTCTAACACACTATTTTCAAAGTTTTTATGTGCATAGCTTTCCTTCCTGTTTTTTTTACCACTACTCATACTAATTTGAATCCGTTACCAGGTACTCTCTACTATGCACCCAGAAATACCCCCTACGCCGCACCTCACATGCGGGCGATCCTAAGTTTGTCGCTGCCCGTCCGGCCCGCATGGTCAGCGGCGTCGATGATGAGCGTGCCCTGAGTACGTCCCCCAGGCACTTCCGCCCCTTCCCCTCCCGTGTGCACGGGCCCTATAGCTACACCGCAGACGGTGGCGTCCCGGCGTAGTCCCTACTGCCGTCCCAGTCTGATAGGTAGCTCACACTGACCGGCCCAAACCCTCTGGTGTCGGCCAACAAATGGAGGAAGGATCGTCTGGCTCCTTAGGAGTAGCAATGTTCCGAACAGGAAGCTTCTGGCTTTGAAGAGGTTCCCGCACCCGCCTTTGCTTGCAGAGTGCCTCCTCTGATTAGCTGACAGTTTTAGACTTAACAATCCGGCGCAGCCACCAATTCAGGTCCCCACCCTAAGCCGCTGACAGCCAACCGTGGTGTGTCGACTGCCAGTTTCAAGTTTTACCAACTTCCGACGCCAAGGTCCTCAAACGATAAAGGAGGAATGACTCGAACACTCACATTGGAGCGCTTTACTTACAGGGAGCCTTACCACCACTATGCCCTGAGATCCACAATCTCTTCATCCAGGCTCGTTTGGAGTGCACAGCACGTCCGTTGGGCCATACGTGAGGAATTGTCTGAGAGTTTCTACCGCATCCTACGTACGACCTCTCCGATCACAGATCAACCTGCGGCTTCTCCTGCTAACAAGGCCCATTGGAGCAGGTTCGAGTCAGAGGCTGCAGTTTTACATTTCCTTTTTCCCGGCCCGCCATCCGCCGGTTCCTATAGACGGCGAGAAGTGCAGTGCTACTTCGACCCCTCATCACTTCTGCCGAGTTTGCTACCGCTGGCAGATAGTTAAAGATGGACGGAGGTTCCTTCCTGCGAGAGCCGGCACTTAGAGACCACCAAGAGGTGGTGGCCTTGCACCTGTCATATATGGATAGGTTCCGGATTGAGTCACTTGAGCCAATGGGGACATCAAGAAGGCCACCTCCACCTCACAGCAAAGTTTCTTTTGGCGTGCTTGTCCGTCACTCTCTGCCGTCTCCCCACAGCTGCTGACACCCATCGTTACATGGGATCAGCGCAGTGTTGATGGCGGCGAATAACTGGGTTCGAGTCGACTTTGCATGGCTTTTCTCCCAGGGGCAAGTCATGCCCGATTGGGCATCAAGGTCACCACGCACCTACCCCGTTCGTGCATGATCTTCTTTGCCCTTTTGCATGTCCGTCAGGTGTGCCCATATGGCACATAGAATCAGTTGAATCCATGCAGAGGGCCCCCGTCCAGAGCTTCCCCCCACTTGCTTATGATCGTTCGGATACGGTAGCCCAGGCCCGCACAGCGCACAGGCATCCACTCACACTACCCGGTCGAGTCTATATCTATTCCGGGTAGTAGCACACCCCAAGCTCCTCTCGCACCGCCCCTCTAACCGTTCTGTCCCTCCTGTTCCCCCCGCTGCTAGGTCCAAAACTAAGGCACAATGGCTACCCTTCTGCACCCTATTCAGCCATTGATGCAGAAGTCTATTACAGAGTCCTGAAGCACCGTCTAGATATGTAGATATGCAGCAGTTTACAGAGCGTAAGATTGCTGTAGGTCAAACCAGCATCGGACCCATTTGAGTTGAGAGTGTTATCCCCGACCAGCCGCCTCCGGTTATTGTCTACTGCTACAACATGCTGGGCAGTCTACAGTCTTCGTTGCAGACAAATCGACTCGACCTAAGCGACAAGGGTGCCGGAGTCCTGAGGTCCCCTTCCTGTCGAGCCTGTTGAGGATACCGTGCTAGCGGCCCTGTTTTACTACTCCATACATTCCCGCCACCTCCCCCTCGGAGAGTGCCAATAGGCGTATAGGTCGACAGTGGGGAGGATGAGTGCGGCGAGCATAGGAAGTGAAGGATCGCCGAGAGATGTAGGCTGACGCGGAGAGCCTCACCTTGCTTACGAGGCGGCACACCGATGAAGCGTCAGAGTTAGCGCTGGGGGGTCTAGCTCCCACACTTAGATTATTGCTGTAGGCACTACTGATGGTGCGGCTGTTGCTGAGGAAACAATCAACTGATGGTGGTCCAGATGGACGTGGGTTCTTGTAACCGGACCCACATCCTGCTGATCTTCCGGCGCTTTGCAACCATAGGTTTCTTCAATTCACTACCCTCTAGTATTTAACATTTTTATGCATTGGGGACAATTGCAAGGCTTTTTTGTTGGGGTGGGGTAAATGATAGTTAGTGTTAGGGTGCAGTCTAAGTAACCCAATTCACTATCCTCTTGGGGTTTTTCTTTGCCCGTGTTCTTTTCCCCAAAAGACCTAATTAACTTTTTCTTTTTCTGTTGAACCGGCATGTTTATAATCTTTTTGTACATAGTTTTAATTCTAATCATGATTGCTTAAATAATATCCCGATAAACTGAAAATAATGCACGGACTTGCATGTAAGTGACATTGTGTTGGCTCTAATCATTAAAAGATTTACAATCACCATTGCATTACCCCCTAAGTCGTTATTCGAACTATGTTTCTAATATCTAGAATCTGGTATAGTGATGACATGTCCAAGTGATTGTTAGGAATTTGAATAGTCACTATTGGTACTGAGCCTAGAACTAGCCTGTTAGTCGGCTAAAATTAAGAGTTTGTAACAAACAATTAGGAACGGATCATAGGCCCTTATTCAAGACCGCCCCTTTTCTTAGCCTAAATATAAAGAACCGAATGAAAGTTGTAATCTTCCTTTGATCCATAACTAATAATGAGCTTCAATTAGACCTTTCCTTTTCAGACCGTAATGAATCTGTTCTTCTCGTGAACAATTGTTGGCCCTGGTCCTTTCCTTGGACATGTGCACCTCGGTTATGCCAAAAGCATAAGTTGAGGTGGCTAATACAGTAAAACAACCTTCATTTGCCCTGACCCCAACTTTGGGTATTGTGTATCCTTGACTCCTGTGCAAAGCCATGAGTTGAGGGTGGCTATTATGAGAATGCTCTGGAAATGGGGGTTGAAAGAACAAAAGAGAGAGAAAAACAAAAGTAAAGTGACTCAAAATTAGTTGAAACAAAAGTAAAGAAAAAGAAAAATATACAAATCAAACCAAGAAAGTAAGTAGAGTCACTACACAATGAAAGAAAGAAAGAATTGATCAAAGGGAAAAGTAATGAGAACTGGGCGAAATAAATATCGGAAAAGGGAAGTTTTTAGACGAATGTCAAGGAGGGAAAAATCACTAAAAAGTAATAAAGCCTAACAATGTTACCCTACCTGATCTGAGCCTATGTACAAGCTAAAAAGTCCCATCGTGACCTAAGGGTGTATAGAGAACTTAAGGCATTGAAAATAGGGCAAGCTTATGCAATAGGTATGAATGATTTTGACTTTGTTCGAAAGCGGCGAGTGTTGAAATGTAAATCCTGTTATACTCAACGGAAATCAATTGTGAAAAATAGGATTTTGTTCTAAAGTGAAGGCCTTATTTGCAATACTACTAGAATTGTTAGCACCTCGGTTAGAGATTGAAGAGGATCAGGTGTTAATGCATGTAAGCCGGTGTCGTGTTCGACCACAAAAATTCAATCCTATAGTGATAGCATGCATAGATTTGATGAGATTAACGGATTGATCATCCAAAAATGATTGCAAAGATAAAACACAGATACTATTGTACAAGGGATTGTGTAGTGAGTCATAGTGCGGCCGCTTGAGGACAAACAACGAATTTAAGTTTGAGGGTGTTGCTAACCGTGGTTTCACTATAATTATTAACGTTTTCCTGTAAGGTTTTGTGCGTGCCCCAACAGACACTTTTTTGGTGCTAATGTTTTATATAAGTTTCTCTTTGTTTTTTGCAGGAAATAATGTCCCAAGCCAATGCGGAGATTTGAGAGATAAATGCAGAAGAGACCACCTAACGGAATGATGAACGGTCCGTCGTGCTTTTGACGTCCTTAGGTGGACGTGTAGAGACTGATGAAAGTAAGAATGGGGAAGTCTGACCAATGTGGGATTACAACTTGTGGACGGTCCGTCATGGATATGACGGTCCGTCCTGCAGGTTCGTCGTAAATATTAGAGAAGTGACCCAGTACCCAGATTCCGAAGTTTGAGTATTCTGAAACGAAGAACCCCTCGACGGACCGTTGTGCCTAGGAATGTCCGTCCATAATTGCCGTCGTGGGTGATGAAAGAAGAGTCAGAAGAAATTGCCACCACGTATGGGACGACTGAGTTCACGAGGCCCGTTTGACCTACGACGGTCCTTCGCGTGTCCCGTCGACCCACCGCGTTTTAAACAGAATATTTCCAGCATTAGAATTCTTGTGTAATTAGGTTTTTTTTTCTTTTTAATTAATATTTCGAAAAACCTCGTTTTTTTGAGCTTAGACACAGATAGTTGACTCATTTATTAGACTCTTTGTATTATGTTAGATTTTCGGATTATCTTGATTGGCAACTGATTTAATCAAGCAACCTTTGGGTTTTATTCTTTCCTCAATTGAATTAATACCTGATTCTTATTTAATATATTTGAATATTGTGTTTATGGCTATGAGTAACTAAACTCCATAACTAGGTTGTGGAACCATAGGCAAATAATGAGATAAACCCGAGCTAAAATAACAATTCTAGAATAGTGTTCCTTGCATGTATTAATACTTCCTTTCGCTTAGAATCTTGTTAACATTTAAAACGGATGATCAACTGAGACCTCGCCTAATGCTATTTGTTCGGACCAAGGAGGTAAGATAATAGGATAGAATTATTACCATAGATTTAGTGTATACCTATCTAATAGGGCTAGTATTGATTGGTACGAGTATAACTTAGTCACATATCGAATCGATGCTTAATCTTCAGTAAAGATAAGGGTTAGGAAAGCAACAACACGTAGCGCCCGAACCAAGGTGCGAGTGGATTTTCTAGATGCCGACCACGATTGAAATACATACTTATCACTTTGCATGCAAGCAACTAGGAAAGAATGGTATCGTTAGAATTTATCAAGTTATAGAACCTGTGGGGAACCTAAACCCCTGTTTCTTGATTAATGATTAAATCCAACTTTCAAAACTGTTAAGTGTCCTCTTCAATTTCATTTCTTTTTTACTCATTAGGAAATCAACCCCGCCTTTTTATGTTTTTACTTTCTAAGGAAGTCATCCCGAACATAAGTAATACAGTTAAATTTAAGTCTAGACTAGTTTCCTCCTCGGGGAATGATTCCCACCCTCACATATTTTGGGTTTATTCTTGACGCGACCACTTTACATCTAAAATAAGAAGTAATTTGAGCGTATCAACAATAATACAAAAGAATATATAATTACTTTATTATTGTTCATCTTATCGGACTATATATATTTTTTTCCGTTGCTATATATTTTGAAACTCCTTAATTATTAGCTCTCTTAATATCACTTGCCATAAATTTTTTCATCTTATTATATATACTAGTAAACTGAATCGCGCTTCGCTCATATATTATATTACTTAGAGTTGATACTTGTTAATTTCCTGTCAAACAAAATAATTAAGAAAAAAAAATCTTAACGTTAAATTGACACCAGGAAAAATCAATCATTTTTTAAAATCCTAATGGCAAAGTATTTTTTTAAAAAAAGTTGATAATTGAAATTATCATACCTAAGCTTTTAATAAAGCCTTATGCTCTCTCCTAATTAACATCAATTCAAAAGCATCAATTCAAAAACAATGTCATTTATGAAAGAAATCGATTATTATTTAAATAAAGTCAAGCAGGAACCACAAGAGTTTGCGGAACTTCCATCTTTCCTCCTCAATCAATCAAGAATTCACCCGGACTTGAGCCGTCCCTTTTCGTTGACTTTCAAGACTTAAAGCAATCTATTCAAATAAATGACCGCATAAGATTTTCGAAACTAACAACATTCATCTTGCGCAAATGTCTTAACTTAGAGCTAAAACACACCCCAAGTATAATAATAATAAAGTTTCTATTCTTGAATTCCAACCATAGGTCAAATCTCATATAATTGCTCACAAAACTACAAAATCATCATAGTTTCATATAAAAATTGACTCCAAATATTAAGTACCTACCCATATATAAAAACTTAATTTCATATAGGAGAATCAAATAATAATATAAAGAATTAAGAACCACTAGTTCAGCACAATGACAAATTAAAACATGAACCTCATTTCAATTAACTCTCTGTTGACCATCCTGATTATCTAATTTAAATGCAATATAACCTTCAAACCATTTTCTGCACGCACAATGTCACCACCTTGGTCATTTCTCTGACTATGTGACTATGTTATACGCCTCATTTGGTAGTTTAAACATAATATTATATCCTTACAAGCCGTTTTACTTTCCTTCTTGCCAACATATTAAACTATGTTTGGTATGATATATTCTTAGTTCCATTCTTATCAATTCAGTCCCTACACCTTACCTAATCCCCATAACTATTAGCGATAGAAGCAACAACCCCCCCCTTTTTGTCCTTAATCAGAAAGTTGACACCAAATCTAAATTCAAATCTTTCCACAGACAAATACGTAATAATATAAATAATTTATATAATAATGACCTCATGAATATCACAAGTTCATATATTACATAAATTATACATTGTTTGAGCTAAACATCTACTCATGACTTACTTAAAGAAAATTTATATATTATAAGAAGAATTACCATGCCGCGATGAACTATCAATTTTCCCTCCTTTTTCTTTTCTTTTTCTCCCCTTCTTTTCTTTTCTTCTTGTTTACATTTTTTTTTTTCTGTTCGTTTTAATTTTAATTAAGCTACCGCTAACACGTTTACATTCTGGGCACTTTTGCCTGTTTTTTTAAAAAAAATATTATTATCATTATATTTTACTTATTTATTTTCATTTTAATTTTCTAATTTTTTTTCTTCCTTTTTTTTATTATATTAGAACAAAAATAACCTTTGTTAAAGTGAAAATCAGTTCACTAATCCACTAACTCTTATAAGTTCAAAATAATCCTTTCTTAAAGTTGAAAATCATGTCACTAACTCTTATAAGTTATAAGTCATTTATAAAATCTGCTAAAAATGTTAATATAAAAATAATGGTTAAAATTCTTAAAATAACTAAGAGGGTCGTCACATATATTTTCTTATTATTTTAACTTTTTTTTCTTTTTATTTTTTCTCTTTTCTTTCTTATTTCTTTTTAAAATTTCATTGTCATATCCAATCATTGAATCTACTTACTTTCAATGTCACCATTTTTATCACAACTTCACCTCCTTTTTTTTTATTACTATTCGTTTTACTCTCTTAAATTTTTGAATTGTGTCTAAATATTTTCTTATGTTTGGATAATCTCATTAGATTTTAAGATGATCAGGAAGTATCATATAGTTTTTTTTTCGATTTCAATTAAGTTCTTTCAGCTTTTGAAAAATTAATCAATTATTTTTAAATAATTACTGCTAATTTTGAATTTATATGAAAATGAGGATATGATACCTTCAATTTTTTTTTTAAAAAAAAATCAATTAATTTTTGTTATATCAATATTCAATAATTCTAAAAATAGTAAGGAAGTTTAGAAATAATTTTACCGGAGAAAAAAGAAAAAAAAAGAGTGGAAATTAAGTTTCAATTTGACAATGGGGCGGATGAGGTGCAGAAAAAAACAGAAAATGAAGGGATAAATCACTTGAAAGTGGGAAGTGGACATGACCTGAAATTGAAAATATCATTTAAAATTCAAAAATAAATAGAGAGAACAACATAAAGAAAAAGATAAAGGAAAAATTTAAAATGAAAAAAATTATATTTTAAATTAAATTAACACGTGTCATGTAATTATTGGTGTGAACTCATTCGCTTTTTAAAATTTGGGGCTGATCAAAAAATGGTATAATAATATCAGTTCAGTGGGGTAATAGGAGAATCGCAAAGTTAAGATATATTTATGAAAATCCGAAACAAACTTTAATGGTGACTTTATGTCTTTTCTTCTTTTAATATTCTAATTTTGACATGGCAATGCACATTAAAACTGGAGAAATCGAAAAGCCAAAAGTATGTCTACTAATTAGCATTACATGGGTAATTCCGCTACTTGGTTTTTATTGAAAATTATTTTTATGTGGGCTTACTAATTTTTTTTTTGGTTAAAAGACTTAAATAACATAATTGTTAGGCATTGACATTACCGTTAGTAAATATTTATTTTGTTAGTTTTTTCTTAAACTATTTAATTAGTAAAATACCTGTTATAACTTTATTTTGTTTTAGGTCCTTTCTAAACTATTTAGGGGAGGGGGGGGGGGGGGGTTTTTCCAAGCTTTCAAGGTGGCCCCGAAGGATGCTGTGAAATGATGAAAAAATGATAATAAAAATAACATTGATTTTTTTCATGTGTGAGTGATTTAAAGTTAGAAGCGAATTGAAAACAAAAAAAAAAGTAAGACAATAAGGAGGCGGGGAAAAAGTATACATGTTTTTGGTAATTAATAAAAAAATGTTAGAATTTTTTAGAAAAAATTAACATATTTTAGATAAACAGTAGAATTTTTTTTTAAAAAATTAAATATTTTTAAAATCCACTGTAACATCTGTGGTTCTTTGTTAAAAAATAAAAATTAATATGAACAGTCGCTGTGGAATATGGTAGAATTACAAATTTCCTTGTTTTAGATTTCTTTTTTAATTTTAGTTTCAAATTCTGTACATGAATATCAGCATATTAAAAATGAGGTATGCCCAATTCTCAACTTCTTGAGTCAATTTCCCCCCCCCCTATGGTTCTTACTCTTATATTTAGATATATCTATCACTTATTTACTTATAGGATTATGTTAATAATCATATAAATAATTGCCTCACTTAAAAGATTTTTTTCAATGTTTGAGTGAAAAATCGTACCTACAGTAATAACTGAGAAACAATTATTAAGTACTAATAATTTCCCATCTTGAATAGTGTGAAAAATTTTTTTTTATTAAACACGTATAGAAGTGTATTATATTTAGGCCGCGAATTAAAATTTCGCTATTAGGTCCCAATGACGGTTGAGCTGCTCCCCTGACTACATATTAAAAATGTGGTTTGTCTATTTCATCAAGTGTGAATATATTGTATTTTTAAAAAACTCATGGAATACTAGAACTCCCTACAATATAAGTATGTAGTCGAAGAATTCGATAATAAATTTAAGGAGGTAATTTGTCTATTTTCTCATTAATATGATCATTTAAAGATTTGCCCCATATTTGAGACAGATCCAACTTGCTCCTTGATAAAAGCAAATTTGAAATAGTATAAGGACATACGCACACAGACTTGTAACCTTTTTGTAGATTCAATGATCTATCTCTACAACATTCGTATCACTCTGTAATAATTATTGTGGAAGAAGAGACTTACATTACACTAAGTAAGGTATTTTAATTTACATAGTAGTAGTGTATATGTATTAATAGGCAAACTATAGGTTAATTATTGTTAAAATTGAAAATGGGGTTTTGACATTTTAACTCTTCATCCAACTTGACTTTCTTAAATAATAGTGCCAAATAAAAATTTTTAATGAACAATAATATCTTTTCAGATCAATTGAAAAATAAAAATGATAAAATACAAAAGAATATATTATTACTTCCCTATCGTCTATTTTATAGGATTATATTCTTTTTCTTTGGCCATATATTTCAAAATTTCTAATTAGTTATTTGTTCTCCTATATCACTTGCCATATATTGTCTTACCTCAGAATATAATACTCCCTTCCCGATCTCTTCCCATATAGTTTATCAAAGGGCAAAAACGTTTAATACAAAACATTTTAATAAGGAAATGAAGTTCATGCCTTCCTTTTAAATAATATAAATGGATGTCGCCAAAAAAATATAATATAGATTATGTTATTTTATAAATATAATTAAAGATTTTCCGCCTTGCTCTTTGATAAGAGAATACCTTAATTATATAAACACGTGAGAGCTTTCAATGGTTTTTTTTTTTTATGGTTTTTTTTTGAAATAATATTAAAATACCGCAAGGAACGTACTTTTTTTTGTAGATTTCAATTAATTTCTATAACACTTGTTTTACTCTTGTAAAGCAAGTTTGTTTGTTGATTGAATAAGAAGAATTACATAACACTCAGTACGGTAATATAAAAAATGAAGTTATTTTAAATGAATATTTACTAGTAGTGTTCTTTATTTATAGGCTTATAGGCTAATTATAGGTTAGTTATTATTAAAATTGTAAATGGGGTTTTGACATTTTTCTTAATCCATGATTTGTCTTGTCATGAAAGAGATTAGAGACGGCGCCACAGTCCAAACATACTCCACTTGCTTCTTGATGTAGATGATTTTCAAGGTGAGATATTATTTACAATGTCAACATAATATAGTAGTAATTTGTTAAAATATCCATGTTGAATGTGTGTGTCCTAATGCCGGGGAGATTTTTCATTTGATGATACTTTTGGAATTTGGTACTAAGGTATTTGCCTTCGTGTCTAAAAAGAAGTAGATTCATTACAAGGTCATGGCAACATTGATGGAAATATCGGATGTGCATATGAGGGCCCCATCAATATCAATGCATGAAAGTTACTTTCAAGCCATGTGTTTCCCTGATTGATGCTTGTTATCTCCTGTTTAATAAGTCTTGTTTCACAATTGGTTGAACAAAAAGACAGGTATATCGTTATGTCAATCTATTGTTCATTCCTCGAGAGTTTTAACAAAACCCCTTTGTCTCTGATTTTCTCTAAGTTGAGTTCACAATTAATAATCTCACAAAAGAAGTTTCTTTTCAAGACTGATCCCGTAAGACACTTGCTTAGGTCAGTCATAGTTTTTTGTATATTTATAGTTTAATGCGAAAATTTCTTTTTATTTTGAGATGATGATCATGGGGTCATGGACTAAGAATTGAATTTGAATCATCGACAGAATGAAATGCTGACCTGGTTAAATGACTCCTATATGTAAATGCACTTGATCTTCTAAACATTTGTCTCGGTGAGCAGGAATAGATCATTTGGTTTTTTCATTTGCCATCTTTTGCTTGATGTTTATACTTGTAAGCGGGCTTTAGGTAATCTTGGTGTTCAATGGATGCTTCTTTATTCACATTGATCTTCTGAAAGCCTTGAGCATAACTTTTATGAGTATTAGAAAATGTGCAGCTGGAAAAAGGTGTAGATGGTTTGTTTGGTAGCTTTGCACGTCTGGATTCACGTATATCAAGTGTCGGTCATACTGCTGCCAAAATAGGAGATCACTTGCAGGTAAATGCTATCTCTTCTTAATTACTTAGACTGTTTAGGTCTTTGCTAGTGTAATTACAAGAAATTAGTTTACTTTTATCTGATTGTTTCTGTTGTAACATAAGTAAGAAAGTAACATTTGGCTCTTGATCTTCAATTGAAGTTTGGTACTCCATACTTAAGTGTGCTTCGTCCATTAAAATAATGAGCAGACAATAGAAAGACATTTCTTCTAAAAAATTCAATTTCTCCAGATAAATCTGTTTTTCAAGTTATTTTAGACTGAGTTTGTACATTAATAACCTTTGTTTCCTGTCAGAGTGCAGATACTCAGAGAGAATCTGCTAGTCAGACGATAGAGCTCATAAAGGTAAACTTGTAACCATCTAAAAGTCATTTCACTCATGGATCTTTTTTTTTTTTTTGCGTCTGTGTTCTTTATAAAAAAAAAATTGATGGAATAAATTGACTTCCCTCAAACAGTACTTGATGGAGTTCATTAGAAGTGCAGGAGACCTGACACAACTTTCTCCTTTATTCATTGATGATAACCATGTCGCTGAAGCTGCTTCTATTGCCCAGAAATTAAGTAATGCTCATTACCATTCCTTGGATATTCTCAGAGCTGTAAATGTGAAAATTCTTTGCCAATTTTTGTTTTATTATCTTTGGTTGAGCTGACTATTCTAAGGTCAAACTAGATAACTTGCAACCAGGTCAAAAGGTATAACCTTCTATCACCCCTTCATTCAAAAATTATTCATTAATTAATATTCTCCTCATTTGCTATTTATAACCTGGAAGCTCTGTGTTTCCTGAGCTCTCCAGACACTATCTATCCTCAAGTTGGTGCAAATTAGGAGTGCTGCTGTCATGACACAATCATTTTAAGCGTTTACTCCATTATCATATTTTTCTGTTATTTAACTATACTATTTATTACCTACGGATTTAAGGCATATCAATTTCGTTTTACCGCTTCTGAATTTCTCTCTTTCTCTCCTTATCGTATTTTCCATTGTTCGTTAACGCTCTTCAGTTTCACCTAGCCTCAGAGTAGCTGATTAAGTAGTACCTCTGGCTTCTTTCGAGGTGTTGATGCTGTTAATCAGTTAGCATGATTTTAGGCGACTATTTTTCCTTTAGTAGTTATAGGAATATAATATTTCTTTTGATTGACGTCCCTGAATTAGTTATAGGATTTATTGGATTAATAAACCTACCCATGGGATGTAAAGGCATACCGACATACAAAATAAGCCCGTTCTTCTCAAATTCTTCAGTAACATCTAACTACTATCATGTCATCACCAAAAATAATTAAGAGAACTTAAAATTTTAGGTTCATTTTTTTTCTTCTGATAACTTTGAAATGTTTTCCTAGTTTCCTTTGGAGAATCATCAAAATGGGAATACTTTATCCAAGGTTGGGTCATTTCTGTCTTTTTACTTTTTCTGGACGGGTGGTGGGATTTCCTGAGAGTTACACCAGACGGAGAAACTTGACCGCTGGGTTGCTTCAGGTTATTGAGTTATTCTCTTATTAACTGTCTGATCTCCCATTGGTGATACTGCATAAGGTTTTGGTTCTAATTGTCAGTAAGTACACTAAAATATTAACTTCTCACCAAGTCCTTCGATGGACAAGGATACTTCAAAGCATTAATCGTCACTATTTTACTTCGCTGTTTATACCATTAAAAAATGATCTAATCCTGTTCCTGTACTTGTCTAGAGATTGGAGCAACAGAGCATTCTGTTTTCAAGTTTTCATTTTCACATTTCACAATTTTCAATCACAAAAATTTCATTCATTTCATTTCACATCATCAATTCACATCACATTCACACATTTCACATTCAAACACAATTTCAACACATTTCAATCATTCCAAATTCTCATCAACATCTGTTTTCACATTCAAAATTCAATCTTCATCAAACACACATCATCATCACACATCATTCAAATCACAATTTTCCCATTCAAGTTTTCAATTTTCCACAATTTTCACATTCAACAACATTTTCCACCCACATTCACCATTTTCATTCACCATCAACACATTCATTTCAACACATTTTTCATCACACATCAACATTTTCACACATTTCAATCAATCATCAATCCTTAATTGTGTAACCTAGAATTTTTCCCTAGATATAATCACATTTAAGTAATTTGCAGGATCAGTTTGCTGATGAAGATATTGGAAGACAAAAAACAACTGTCTCCTCTGCTGTTGGAAATGCAACTTCACATATAGGATTGGAAGTTGCTATCACAAACCTCCAGGAGTACTGCAATGGTACAACAGCGAACTACTTATTTCTTTAACTACCGATGTTTATGATCCTCATGGGTTATTCTAAAAAGCGCTGTTTTGAAACTTTCTGGTGTCTTCTTGACTTAGCTAGTTTTTCACAAACTACCACCCCGAGAAATGGAGAATCTGAAGTTTTAGAGGAGCATAATATATGATTGAACTTGTGTTGATAAAAAAAGTAGAGCAGAAGTAGGTTATTTGTTGGTAGAAAGATCTGAAGCATTAAGAAACTTCTGGCAACTCTACAACAAACTTCTTAAGAAATTAGTAGGTGCAAAACAGGTTGAGTGCTTTGCTTGCTTAGGTAGTTCTTCTTTCAGGCACCAAGCAATAAGACCTGCTTTTTTATTACCCATGAGATCTATCTTGAAGATGGAACCACTAAACAATAATTTTTCATCTAATTAGCCCCCCCCCCTCCCCAATTTATGGGAAGGTGTTTGATAGGACCAGGAGCTTAAGAATGAAACGAAGACTTTTGAAACGTGTTGTCTAGAATAAGCCATAGATATTTGTGTGACTCATCTCATTAAGGGTATACGTTTCAAGTCAAATTGTAACTAAATATAGAAGGTGTCCCTTTTGGGATTAAACTAAAAAGGAAATAGTGTCATATAATTGGGACGGGGGAGGAATCTTTTCAATTTTAATCTTTATTTGACATCAATGATGTTCTGGTTTGGTATGAAAAACATGTTTGACATCAATAGAAGTTCCCAAGACTTACACCAATAGGATTTTCAATTATGAGCCATGAGGTCCTTATGCTGTGTGTAGTCCAGCATGAAGCACGTCTCAGACCAATGAACAGGCACAGTATCTTTGAAACTTGTAACATCGATCTCTTACTCTTTTTCATGTCTCTTTACTGTTTTTTCATCTAGGAAGATGTATGGACAACTTAATTAATGGATAAACGGATGTTCATTTGGTGCATCTGAATCTATAAGAATAATTAGAACAAGGAAAGAGGCCAATTAAACATCTGTTGTTCAAGTAAGAGCAATAATGCATGCTAAAATGCTATGATCTAGCTCCTTCATTGACCATATTGCTCTAACTCCTAAAATTTTGCACAATGATGTAAATTCGGCATATCATATTAGAATACTATACCTTAAAAGGGCATAGAGTTGCAAATACCTTTAGTTCATTCTCAGGTTTCTCGTTTTAATTTTCATAAAGTTCTTTTCTCGGGGAAAATAGCTGTTCGTTTTAACTTGGTAAATTGATCATAAGTAAACATTAGTTGTGTCATTTCTCTGTAGTCTCAAATGGATTTTTTGATATGGTCACATAGTACTAGCATTTAAGATCTAAAGATGACTAGAACATAGCCCACATCAATTTTTTACTTCGTTTGTTTTTGACTCCTAGCTTTTTTTTTTCTCTGATGGTTTTAGCTAGCTAATGTGCTCTTGGTTGACATTTATTTTATGTCTTTCCTGTGATGTCCATATTCATTTTTTCATTTTAAAGGACATTCCTAAGAGTCTTCTTATTTGGTGACCTGCTAGCCTTGGAAAACAAATTTTAGCTCGATTTGAATCGGCTCACAGAAGCTGATTTGTCTACATGGTGAAATATGGTAAAAAATTTGTCAACACGTAAATTAGCTGTTTCAGTAACCTGTCATAAGTACTGCTTGTAAATCTCTCCTTAAACTTCCTGTAACAGGGGATAACTTGAAATGTTTTTATCTTTTCTCTGGAATTTGGACCTGATTCTTTGTGTTTTCTATTGAAAGACACTTATAATTTGACGATATCTTTTCCCAAGCATTTACCCCAAGGGGGGGGTACCGTGCCATGCAACACTACTTGGGAATACGTCCCATGTTTGATGTTGCTTGATGAATGCAGATGCAAATTTGTTCCTTGTGATGAGGGTGCCCAAACCACCCTATCAATTTTGCTCATTACCTTTCTTCAATGTTTAAAAAAATTGCAGGTTATTTTGGTTGAAGTTTATAAAACAACATTTCTCTTCTAAATGCATGCCTTTTGAATTTTAACACATTATGTTTATTCTAGACACGGTGCGAAAAGTAGCAGCCACTATAGCAGCAGTTTTCCCTTCCCTTAAAGATGTAATGTCGATATTAGTTTAGGTATGGTTGATAACTACTTATGGTGTGCTTGAGGCAGTTATTGTCTATCTTGTTTTTGTATGATGGTGCTGCAGCAGCAAAAGAAAGCTAGTTCAGGCGTGTCTTCGCAGAGCTTTAACAATATATGCATCTAAACAATAACATATCTGTGGACGTGCACCAGTTAATTTAGACAAAAAAAATTTCTATCGCCTTGAGTATCCTCCAATTTGTCTGCCTGATATTTTCCATTCCAGTAAAGTGCTTACTGGGTGAGTGTTTCCACAAAAAAATGCAATTATGGAACTGGTAACTAATAAATTGAGGTTATGAACAGCGTGTCTTGGAAGATCGTGTTCCAAAACTTCTAGAGAAGCTCCCACTGAAACCATCTCTTGTTAACCCACCTCCCATGGCAGAAGGCGGACTTGTATTAGTAAGTGATGTTGCAGAGATTGTTCATTTCTATTAGAAGAGGAAAATATGGCCTTTGGCTGACTCTTTTGTTGCCTTTGAATGTTCAGTATCTCAGATTGTTTGCTGTCGCATATGAGAAGACACAAGAGTTTGATAAGGAGTTGCGAAGTTTCGGATGTGGTGACTTGGATGCTGAAGGTAGAAATGAAATGAACCTTTGTGAAATCTCATTATTACCTTAATTTAGCTGTTTAAAAATGTAATACTCTAGCTATAAAAACAGGGTGGAATGTGCAAGATCTCATATGACTTGCTTAATTTGCGAACATGCTGTACATTTAGATTTACCCTTACACAACCTGTAAAGGCATAGATAAGCTCATGATCTCATTCTGAAATCTCTGTCAACTAGGTAGATAGTTCTGACAAGGTTCTGAAGAAATAAGAGTTGTCTATTATGGGGCATCTTAGCACTTCAACGAGAGAGGAAATTAAAAAAAAGAGAGAAGGATGCAAGGGTGTTCAACAAAAGTGTGAGGGAAATCCAAATTCTTGAAGAATTGAGTATTGGTATTGCTAAAAGGCCAGTTTTTTAATAAAAGAGAAGTCCTTGACCCCAAGTTTTTGTTCTTATTCTTTCCGTCGTTGAAGCAATGTCTGCTTCCGATCTTAATATCATTAATCTTGTAAGACTTCGTTTTTTCCTACTCTTTACCTGTTTAAGGAAACACAATACATGCCGAGTCTAATACAAATCTTGAATGTTATGCTTTGTAATTTGCTAAAGATTGTTTCTCTACATCTAACTAAACTTCATTTTCAATATTATAGAAAACATTCTAGTCCTGTTAGGTTACTTACTGTGGTTTACTACCATGGTTCATTTGGGTACTAGAATCAGTTTCTTGAAGATACTCACTTTTGTTTTTACCACGAGGTCAATCTAGATGGTCTTGACCATAGGCTATTTCCATTTATAATTTGTTGGACTGGCTTTGTTTATGTCAATTATATTTGTGATCTCCATTTTCTTCTGGTTCAAGTTTGACTGAATCATTGTTTCTACCACACAAAGATATATACATAGAGTGTGAGCAAGCCTCTCTTAAACAACTTTACAATGCTAAGGTTTGTGACAATTTCTTCTTCTGAACAGTCTCATCATTCTAGTTTCTGTTTAAGGCACTCCTTTCTCTCTATTGCTTAGGTAAAACAAGGAAGTTTTGGAATAAGCTATTTCCACAATGAAAACAATCAGAAATCCTAAATGAAGTAAAGAAATTATTGGTTGTAAATTTTCTGGTTCTAGGGAACCTTGAAATATTTCTGTTCCAAAGGTGCCATGTAAATTGCAAAATCTTTGCTCCACATAGGCTCATACAAAATCAAACTTAGCTTGCATGAAATTTGGTATACTAGCTGACAAGGCTACCTGCTTCTGGAGAGCGTTAAACAATATTGAAGGTCCACAATGTTATTGTAACAATAGGTGCCCAACAACTTTCAGAGCTTATAGATGTTTATGAAAGTGTTCCACCTGTAACATATCATTCTGGTGGCCTTCTCTTGAACAATTTTGAACAGACCTCTTGTTTTAATTTGCAGATGGATGAACTGCGTAGTGAAAGTCAGCTATCCAGCTCTGAGTCGTCTGGGACAATTGGACGCTCAAAAGGTGCTTCAATAGTACTTTCTAACCCGGAAATTTCTGTCACTGTGGTAACAGAGTTTGTTCGTTGGAACGAAGAAGCAATATCCAGACGCAGTTTGTTTTACTTACAAGTATATATGACATGTTCCAAGATGTTGCTGAAGCTGTACCTTCATCATCTCTCAGTTTTTTTCCTTTGGCTGGAAAATCAAAAGGAACTAGTTATTGTATCAAGGCTTGTGCCGGAGTAGATTCATTTACATCATGTTCGTTTTCATGTCCAGTAGAATTTTTGACCTATTCTATTAAAAAGATGCTTTAGGCTAGTCAGATTAGAATTTATATTGAAAAGATGTTTATCCATATGACTGTTGGTGGTGATTGCGTAATTTCCTCTACTTTGGATATCATGTATGCAGAGATTTCCTTAAGCACAGTAGTAAATTAATTATTGCATAGACAGGTTAGTTGAATAGTTGAAGAGCTATAGTTGAAATACATACAGAGGGAGTGAGAATCTTCTCCATACTTTCTTTAGTAAGTAATATAAATTTTATACAAAAGACCTTAGCAACAAGACTGTTCTGATTTTATGCAAAACAGCTAGATTTGTCACTTAAGAATGTAGGCAATCGACAAAATCCAGTACTATATCAATGTCATTTACAACCATTCCTTCACATCAACCTGTAATCCAACAGAAAAAACTTTTATTTGTAAGAAGACTTCCAACTTTTGGCAAAACAGGAATCTGATTTCTCTTGAAACACATGTGATCTCTTTCTAGCCAAACGGCCAGAATATACATCATGAAATTCTTCTCCCTGCCTACATCTGATCCTTATCTTTTCTCCTTGACAACTTATTACTGTTTGTTTTAAACTGCAGGCACTGCCACTAGATTCAATCTAAGTTCAATAATGTATACCATATTTGCCAAGTAAAGTTACAATGTGGCCTGTAGTAATCAAGTATGTTGTAGTTATCTTTTTTTAGTGTCTTCTGCCGCTGGTACACGTCTTTAGGCCATTCTCCTAACTTGATGATCTATTTGTTGACTGTTATACTTTAGTAGATAAAAACCTACAGGGATTAGCTAATTGATTATACCTCTTATATACAGCCTGCTGCACTTTCTTCTAGCGTTAAACCTATTTTCACATGCCTTCTGGACCAAGTAAGTTTATCACCTCCTTTTTATATTTATAGTTTGTTTCAATTGTTGCCGTCTTTTAGTTCTTTCATCATGTCACTGGGAGCATGCATTAATCAAGTAGGAATTTCATAGAAGGTACAATAAATATCTTATGTGACATATATCTAAAATATGTGTTTGTGTGTGTGCCTCTATATATATATCTGATCTTCTGGCATGTTTTAGTAAATTCATGGTTAAGCCATATCTCTAATGCAGAATAAAGGAGTTTCTAATTTTCACTGTTTGCTTTTGCCTGTGGAAATATCTAGCAGTTGTATAGAAACATCTCCGATGATGAATGCTAAATTACATTAAACTTTGGTAATATCATTTTGCTTTATTGTGGGATAAAAGAGCTTTGACAGGTGTTATAAGAGTTGGAGGAGACGAGCAAATCTCCCAAAATCTTTGGTTGCACATTACTTTTTTACCCTAGTTATGAATGAGTGTATCAATAATATACAAAATGGGATTCAATGGAGTATGTTATTTGCAGAAGTTATTGTTTTAATCGCCGAAAGCCCTAAACAAGCGAAGTCAAACCAAAAGTTTGAACCATGGAGAAGCACTCAAGAGTAATGGTCTTAGGAAAAGTAGAAGTAACCAAAAATCATATAGACTCTAAGTTAGCCAACACAAGAAGAAAGGAGTGAGATGACTATATGCAGTCAATTCATCTAGATTCAGTTGCATGACAGAATTAAAGTAGGTTCACTGGAATAGAGAAATGTTAAGGTTGTGCTATGCGTGCAGAGAATACTTACCAAATTAAAAGGTAAGTTCTCCAGAATGTTAATGAAATCTGTAATTATATATGGACACAATGTTTAGCCTCCAAGCCTCAACATGTCCACAAAATGAATAAAATTGTTAGTGGAACACTTACATTGGGTCCTCATCGGGTTCAACTAACCACAGGTCTGGTGTTTGTTAGTGAACACTTATAGTGGGTCCCTCACCTGGGTTGACTAACAACATGTCTGGTGGTTTGTTCGTGGAACACTTACAACATTGTTGTCTCATCGTGGGTTCACTACACAGGTCTGGTGTTTTGACAGAATCCTTTTAGTTCGGGTAGAAATTATATTTTGATGCACAAATAAGTACATGGTTTAGACGATCACTAGTCATTTGATAACCCCTTTAGGACAAATTATTGGGTAATGAAACAAGACAAATAGAGATGAGTGGTTGAGGTTCCATCTTACCAAACCCTACTAATTTGGAAAGAGGCGTAACAGTAGTTATGGTAAAATTGTTTTTCTAACTCTAGACTTTTGCAGCTCAGTCAATACATAATAGGAGGTCTTGAAAGAACCAGAGAAGGCCTTATTGAGGCTGCTTCCTTGAGGGAAAAGCACTTGCTGGGAACTAGTGTTAGCCGAAGAGTTTCCTGGCCTTCAACTGCTTCTTTTCTGCGTAATTATTATTCAAAGTCTTTTCTTTTGATCTAGAGTTTTGTACTTGTATACCCTCTAAATGTTAGCGACCAATTGTCTGGTTTGTATGATTTGGTTTATATAATAGGCAAAAAGCAGCTGCTTGCTGGTGAAAGGCAGTTTTCAATCAATCTTTTCATGGCATTTTGTGCAACGTTTGTATAAGCAGTTGGCCTATTTTGGCAGCTAAGTGGGTGTTTTGAATGCCAGTGAAGGAGCAATTTAAATTTAGTAGTGTAGCTTTAACCCTCAATTGGTCTGGTGCTCTAACTCCTGGTTTTCTTTAGTATTTTGTGAACTCCATATCGCGGCGTTTACTTCCTGTGGATGGTGCTCATGCTGCTTCCAGTGAAGAAATGGCAACAACTATGTCACGTGCAGAGAGTGTGGCTTGTAAGGGGCTTCAACAGTGCATTGAAACTGTCATAGCAGAGGTTTGTGATTTAGAATATTTATTCTTCTGTATAGGTTTGATAAGTGCTATATGTGGGACACTTATCCTCCCTAGGCAAAGTATCTCATTGGTCACTTTTACCTGCCACTTAATGTTTTCCAACTCTTTCATCTGTCCTCTAAAACCAAACATTTTGTTTGACATCATGTTCCCCTTTGACTGCTTTCAGGTAGAAAGGCTATTGTAAACTGAACAAAAGGCAACAGATTATCGATCACCTGATGATGGCATTATCCCTGACCATCGTCCAACAAGTGCTTGTGCATGGTGAATCCCTATATTAATTAGAAGATGCACATATGTTAGTCTTTTTTATAGAATGATTTATTCTTGAAACATCAAAACATGCCAAGTCTGAATTTCAGTTTGATCTTTTGTGATTGCTTTACTCTTTTATATTTGGCGTAGTATATTTAAGATCTTTGGAATTTACGTTCTTTTTTTTCACCTTTAGTTTCATTTTACCAGTATACTAATACTATATTACACCCGTGCTGTTTGCATACCTTTCCCGTGTGCTTGAGTCGGCATTCACTGGACTGGAAGGGCTAAACAAACAAGCCTTCCTGACTGAACTGGTATGTTACTGTTCTTATTGCTGTGACTATTATTTTTCGTCCAAAACCTTTATGCCGGAAATCTTCTCTCAAGTATCTTTTTTCCCAAGAAAGGTTGAGTGTGTTATAGATAGCACCAAGAAAGTGCTATCAAAAGTATTTACAATTGAGACAAAGAAACCCATCGCTTCGTATTCTTAAAGGCATTTTATCAGATCTATCACTTCTCTTTTTTATATGTTAGGTAAAGTTATCTTCTTGTAATTTCCAGGTTAATGCTGTTTCTAGACGTACGATAACTGATCCTTGACCCAATCGGTCATTTTTATAGTTTCAGAGAGTTCTATTTCTGGAAATTGTTCGGTAGCTTGTTCGAAATTGTATAATCAACTGAATTTACCTTTACACATGTCCTAGCCTGTAACTCTCAAAGATCACCAATTAACAAAACCACCCATGATATTGATCTGCTAAGAATATACACATGGTTAGTTTGTGAATACACACATTTGTTGTGCAAATGGTAGGAAGAAATTGAAACTTGTCTCTGCATCCATTTTAGTTATATGCATTTCTGTCGTGTCGGGTTATTCAGTGGTGTCTAAATTATCTGCAACTTATTGATTCTGTATTTAGTTTTCTTTGCCAGAATTTCATATATTGATACTATGTTTGTCTATTTTAAAAATATTCTTATAGGGGAATCGCTTGCACAAGGGGTTGCTTAACCATTGGCAAAAGTTCCTTTTTATCCTAGGTAATTCCTTTTCCTCTAGTTCATCATTCGATTTATTCCAGCAGCAGCAGAAGAAATTATAGTAGTTTCTAGATATAACAAGGTTGACTGTTACAAGGTATTGCAAAGCTATTTTCCACCCATCATTTATGGTCTAATTTAGGAATCATTGTGGTATATTATGTAACATATAAGCAAGAAAATACCTAACTTTGTCGAACAAGCAAGGACTTGGCCTTCTTCCTCTATGAATAACGCAATGTGACACACAACAGATTAGTTAGAAGGGATAAACAAATCGATCACACATCCTCTCACTTCCTCACAAATGAAGCATTTCACCTTAATAAGCCTAAGCCTTCCCTTCACATCCAAAACTGAAAAATCATTTTCTTTGTGGTCAAATTGTAGGAAAGATAGATTCCTGAGAGCATTGCAAGTATAAACAAACATAAAAATGCTGGTTTTTGCAATAGATCATAAAACTAAAGTTATTTTTAGTTAAATGTTAGCATATTCGTGAGAAAGTTATGACAAGACTTATTTGGTTAGATTACATGATATGATTCCATGTGGAGCGTGCATATATATGAGAACATAACGGCTTGATTTTAGCTCTATGCATAAAATCAAATGTACTTTAGTTATCATGCCTCTGAAATTGGGAGCATCAATTTTTTCATCTAAAGGGATAGCAACAGCATAAAGTCCTTGTAATTTCAAGAAGTAAAAGTCTTCGACTGAGGAGATAATAAAGCAAGGCAATGTTTTATAATATGAACAGATCAATAATTTGATAGACCTTAGTGCTGAAATACAAAATAAAGGAACAAGAACTGCTATTTCACACTAGATTCACAGATATTACAACAATCACGAGTACGCTAATTTACTTATTCAACCGCAAAAGTAGTGTCATTCATGTGAAAAATTGATGATAAATCCCCTCCGTATAATGCTTTAAAGGGTGTCATACCTGCAGATCTATTAAAGGATGTGTTAAACCAATACTCAGCCCAAGATAACCAGTGGGACCATTCTTTAGGATTTTCTCCTGCCATACAACGGATATATGTTTCTAAACTCCTATTCACAACTTCTGTTTGCCCATCAGTTTCTGGATTTCAGAAGAGCATACCTTGCTTAAGGTTGTGCCTTCTAGCTTGAATAGTTTCCTTGTCCAAAAGTGCTTATTGAAACACAACGGTCACGATCAGAACACAATAGACTTAGGAATCTATGTAATTTAACCACTTCCTTAATGAATACACAACTTTTAACCAACATCTTTTGTTTTTGTTACCTGATTCATCTCGACCAGAAATCCTTGGTTTCCTTGGTCTCGGGTGGTCTGGTGTCACCACAGTAGTAACACCCATAACCAAGGGGTTTTCAAAGGAAGTGACAGGCTACTTTTCGGCAAAAAAAAAGAAAAAAAAAAAAAAAAAAAGAGTCAATAAAAGAGGTAGAATTCTTGGTTGGCCCCCATCGTCGTTTTCCCGACCCCCTCGAATAGACAACCAATCTTCCTACTCTTATGAATTTCATGGAAAAAAGTTTCCATTCAACCCTCCATCATTCCTAATGTGGCTACCCTTCCTTCCCTAATACTACACTCAATTCCCCTCACTCAATTCAAATAGAAAATATTGTTGGTTGATTTGACTCCTTGCACGTCTATCCTTACATTTTTGCATTTTCACTCCCACAAACCTGCTGACCATTCCAATGGTTTTACCCTTACTACTTACTTCAAATCCTTTGGTCTATCTTAATAGGTAATTGCAGATGGATGAGCGAGGGTGATGATATAAAATTATGGGTAGCTGCTCCACTACGACCAAAAATTAACACATCGTGTCCATGAATTTTCCCCACAAGTTTTCATTTTTCTAAACCTCCTGTGAGGGGCCCACAAACTGAATTCATATTCAACACCATCATAGTACCTTTCTTTTCCTTCATACATCTTTCTCCTGATAGACTCACAAAGAATTTCTCCTTTTTCCGTCTTCTCAGTGGTGGGTGCCTCTGAATAATCAACTATGTTAGCTTTCCTATTTTGTACAACGATTATTAGGGCCAAATTTTCCATGACATCTTAAACATAACCCTCACTCCTCCTTCTTTTTCGGGCAACTTCTTATCGACAACTTTTGAATGTTCTTTAGATACTTTGCCTACTGCGCTCCCGTTTGAGCTAAGTCGACTGTTGTGTGTATGCACTGTGAACAGTGTTTACGACTTGCTACTGCCACTCTTGAGTCACGAGATTCAAGAATGTTTGCAACCTCGTTGATAATTGGTTCGAAAACCCAACTGTTGATTACTTGCACTTCCCCGCTGCCTGATCACATTTAAAACCTTGTACTTCCCTGCAAAACATAATTTCTATGCCTCCACCTTTTTAGCATCTCCGTTTCTCCCCTCAAGGTTTGACGCCTGAAAAACATCACTTTTGCTCAAATTTCCTCTTTTAGTAGCCCATTTAAAAATACTCCAAAAACATTCCATCAGATGCCTTGATAGACTTTCAGTTCTTCACTAAACACCAGTACTGTGCCTAACCTGCTTCAACCCCATTCATACAACTAGTGATTGATTTTTTAAGAATGATGAATGGTTCCAAACGACTCTTTTTGAAGTCCTCCCAGGTTAACATTTGTTTTCGAGATTCCATCCAATAATACCAATTTAAGGCTTTTCCTTCCAAACAAACAACTACTGCTTGTAATCTTTCCGCTTCAGTAATTTCATTCATGGTAAAATATCGCTCAACTTTGAATATCCATCCCAAAGGATCCTCTCTTTCCAAAACTGGTAGTTGTAATTTCTGGAACTTCTTCCCATCTTTTTCTCCAACCCTGTTTACATTGCTTCCCTCTTCTTGATTTCCGAAAGATTTGGTTTGAGAAGGGGATGCTTCTGCCATCATAGTTCTCTCTTGTGCTTCGATTCTAGCAAGAGTCTCTGTCATTTCTTGAAACCATCTGTAACAACCTGTTTAGTCGGTTCGAGCAGTAGAATTATTTTGAAAATAAACTTGACTGGGTCGACTGATCAGGCACAATAATACGTCATGGACAACGACTGAACCTCGAGGGCCTCCCTTCAAAAACACTTCAACTCTAAAATATCTGGGTACCTGGGAGCGACTCTCTGAACTCCGCTAGGGAACTGCAGCCAGACCGTCGTAATACTACCTGACCGTCACAAACCCTTTAGAAAGTTAAATTCTCTAACTTGTTGTGACGGACCTCTGCAGACAAGACCTTCATAGACACGACGGGGCCGCCGTCCAAGTCGCGTTAACCCCTCTCCTGGGTCGGTATCTGCTAAAAACAGCTTTTTAGAAGGGGTGTTTGGACCATTCATGACAACCTGTGGGGTGTTGCATGAAATTAGTGGAAATAAAAAGTATGGGTTTTGGAGAGGTGGGGGTCTGCGAATTAAAAAAGAACGGGAAGAAGGGAGAACGAGCGTGTGGGAAAATGGAGGGCTTTGCGAAGAGGAAAGCAAAGGCATTGAGAGTAACTTGTTGATTGGTGTCGCTGCCGGATTCTTGCGGGGGGGAGGGTGGGGGAGGATGGAGGTCGGGTTATGGTTTGGGGCGGGGCGTGAGGTTTCATATGTGAATCGAGCTCTAATGCGATTGATATGTATTGGTGTATTGTACGTCTTATATTGCTTGATTCGTGGGTTTGTATGTTGTAATTGGGTAATTGTGGTTGATTACAAATGTTGATACTTTTTATCTTTAATCTTGAATCCTCCCTGTTAAGAATGACGCCTCATCCACTACGAAGAATTTGATGAAAATATTAGAGACTAGTGATCGGGTGTCACGTTCCCGACATGTCGTTATTTAGGGGATCGGGTGTCACGTTTTTTCGACACGTAGTATTAGGGGATCGGGTGTCACGTTCCGACACGTATGTTCAGGGGATCGGGTGTCCCGTTCCGCACACGTAGTATTAGGGGACGGGTGGTCACGGTTTCCGACACGTCGTATTAGGGGATCGGAGTGTCACATTCCGACACGATAAGAATAAAGAGAAGTTCTTGAATCATGTTAATATACTCAATTTCGAAGAACCTATGTCCCAAATGAGTATGGTGTGGTGGAGCGCTTGAGTCTCAATAGGGCGCTTGATGTTTGTTGCCTATGGTTCTTGTACTGTTGTTGCCACCTGTTGCATTATTTGTAGTTGATTTTATAATTTACTTTGATATTATTGGGCTTTTCATTTTGAGTTGGACGATGATCCCTACTCAGTACGTGTTCCTTGTACTGCCCCTACTTTTATTTCCTGCTTATTGTTTTGGTGCAGGCAACAAGTGCACCATTGACTTCGATCGTTCTCACCTCTAATCCGGTCTTCAGCAACGTCAGATTTCAATTCAGGGTGAGCTATTATTTCCTAGGCTCGGGCTGGATTCCTCTTCTGTCACGTCTTGATGTCTTTTTGAAGTTCGGACATTGACCTATCTTTCTACTTATTTTAGTTCTTAATACTCTAACTTGTATTTGAGGATAGATGTTCTTAGATGTGCTGATTCCAAGTTTGGTAATGACATAGGATTTGAGTTTTTAGAAGTTATTTAATTGATTTTCGTTATAGATTTTTGAGTCTTCCGCATTTTATTTACTATTCAAAATTTAAATACTGATTAACGTTGGGGGTTTAGATTGTCATGAGCCTGCTACGATTGCTACATACAAGATAGGAATATAGGACACGATTCGGAGGTTATTTTTGTGACCTATCAGTTTCAAGGGAAAGCCAAATGTGGTGGCGGGTCGTACGTTGAGTGTCAACCATCACATGGCACCACCTATGACTTGGGCATCATTCTCTAGCTTTCTTTATGGAGAAGTATATACCCCGGACTTTGAGGGACACGAGGAGAGATTAGTTTCCTGAAGTTAGAGCAAGCAGGATGTTTGTTACTGCTTTATGCTAAATTTTGGTGCAGCTAATCCAGGTAATGTCCACCCAGCCTTTGCTTTAGTCACAGACGGATTCACTGCTTTGTGAAAATTGAGGTCATATCTTGCAGATCCCCCCTCCTTACCGGTAGCTACTGCAAGCATCCTTTCAGGAAGTGGTTTGCTTTGTAATAGGGTCGCGGGGTTGAAGCCAGACATCTTCACCACGGCGTCGACATCCAAGAGTTTTCATACGGGAGGGCCAAATTTAGTGTTTTCTTACTCCAGATGACAGAGTGCAAGAAGGTCCCAACCCACCTATTAAGTCTTCACTACAGGCTGTAGCTGTGGGTCCATCGTCAGACAGTCAACATTTCTCTGATTTGGAGTTATCCCCGCCTTCGCATTTCTCCACAGAGACCTATGCTTGACTCCAGAAATTATTATGGATGTGGAGAGACACTCGGACTATAGGAGGTATGTCCAAACAGGTTACGACCCCAATAATTAGAGGTAGAGGTGGTCAATGGGAGAGGCCGCCATTCTGGAGGACGTGTTGCCAAGGTAATGGTGGTCAGACAAATCAGCCGGTGGGCAAGGCAAGTTGGAACTAACTTTGCATCAACAACATGGTAGTTGCAACATTCATACATGTGAAGTGCGCCATTTTTCGCTTCCCCAGGAGATCTTAAGCATAACATCTGATGCTGTATCACATGTAATCTTTTTGGTCTGTGATTGATGGCTTTCTGATTATTTGATCTGGATCCACATTTTTCATATATCTCCTCATTGGCTAATGGTCTTGATTTATACTATTATTTGCGTGAATGCCTATTCTGTTCTCTACTCTCCTGTGGGTGAGTCCGTGATGTTGAGAGGGTGTATAGGTCTTGTCTTGTGACTTTTTGGGGATAAATACTCATAGTAATTTGATTAATTCTAGAGATGGTTTGATTTTGATGTGATTTTGGGGTAATGACTTGGCTTTCTCCAAATGTTGCAATCTTGGATTGTAAGGCTAAACTGTTACATTGGCCAAGCCTGGAAAAACGATCCACTATTGGGAGGGTGACTACATTTCCCACCCAGTCTGTAATTATATCTCTTTTCTTTGAGTACGATAATGGTTAGTAAAAGGGTTTTTAACCCTTCTTGGCACATCTCAGGGATGATACTTCCAAAGTCACCCTTCGATTGATTTTGTTTTAGATAGTATGTGAGTTTCTGGTGTGTTTCCTGCAGACCTTCCCTGGTGTGCAAACCGGATAGGGATAATTTATTTTTTTATTGATACTGGAGCCGGGTAACTCGCCCCATTTGGGGGGGTCATCCCCCTTATCGGATGCGCACGGATAGGGAGTTAAAGCCGCAACTTCAGAGTTGTTAGGTAAGCTTTATTAGACCAAGTGCATCCCCTTAGGGGGCTCCTGTCTTATTTGTGGAAAAGACAGGAGGTGAGTTTTCGGATGTGTCATAGACTATCGACAACTGATTAGGTGACTATTAAGAACAGTATCCTCTACCTCGCATTGATAAATTTGTGCGATCAGTTCAGGTGTGTACCTTCTCAAAGATCGATTTGAGATCTCTTGGTTATCATCAATTGAAAATACGGCAGCAGATGTGCCAGACTTACTTTTCGAACCAGGTAATGGGCCTTAATGATTCTTAGTAATTCTTTTTTTTTGAGGGGGCTTACGATGCCCTGCTGCATTTCATGAGCCTGATGAACGTGATTTTTTAAGCCAGATCTGATCTTTTGTTGTATCGTATTTATTGAGGGATATACTGGTATAAATACGCAACAGAGCAGGAAAGAAAATGAGGAGCTTTGAGATGGTATTTGGAAGTGTTGAGAGGAAAAGTTTAGCCAAATTCTCCAAGTGTGAGGTTGGGCTAGATTCAGTGTCCTTCTTTGGGGCCACGTAGTTTCTAAGGATGTGTGATGGGTGGATCCTTCCAAGATTGAAGCAGTGAAGAGTTGGGTCAGACATACTAATCTAAGAGGTAAGGAAGCTTTATTGTCCTAGCTGGCACTACCGTCATCTTGTCAAGGGATTTTCTTCTGTTGCACTTCCCAACTACAAATTAATTTGACAAAGCCAAATTTTCCATCCCATTTGTATTGGTCGGAGACGAATGTGAATAAATCTTCCCAACCTCAAGACCTTGTTGACTACTGCACGCAATTTTACCTTACAAGTGGAAGGTTATGAATTTCATTGTGTATTGTGATCATCTTACTTCTGGGTTGGGTGCAGTGCTAATGCAGGAGAAGAATGTAATTGCTTATGCTTCGAGGCAACTAAAGGAAAGGTGCATGAACGCAACTATCCAACCCATGATTTGGAGTTGGCTGCATTAGTGTTTGCATTAAAAAAGCAAATGGAGAACATTCTATATGGGGTTACGTGTGAGTCCTATACAGATCATCTAGTTTACAGTATGTCCTTTACTCAAAAATTTGAAATTTAAGATAGAGGAGTGGATGGAACTACTGAAGGACTACGATATTGACTATCTTGTAATCACACCCAGAAAAACAATGTTGTGGCGGATCTCTTCAGTAGAAAGGTAGGGAGCATTGGAGTCTAGCTACACTTGCAGGTTTCTAGACGCCCATTGTCTAGAGAGTTTCAGACATCTTGCTATGACTTTATGAGGTTTGAAGTATGGAGAATGGAGGATTCTTGTCTGTGTGGGAGGCAAGATCTTCTCTTCTTTTCTTGACAGATTAAGGGGAAATAGTTTACTGATGAGAAGCGGAGCCGAATTTCGGATATTGTATTACGAGGAAAGGCTAAGAGGCCTAATTGATGAGGAATGGCGTTTTGAGAATTAAGGGAAGGATGGGTGTGCCCCGGGTGATAATTTGATTCATACTATTTCTTACCAAGGCTCATAGTTCAAAGGTATTCTATACATCCTGTGCAACCAAGATTATGTGACCTAAAGCAACATTTTGGTGGAGTAAGATGAAGCCTGACAATGTTGATTTTGTTTTTGGCCCAATGGCCCGATTGTCACAAGTAAAGTAATGAGCACCAGGGGCCCGGAGGAACACACTTCAGAAATGTCCATTCCCTAATGGAAATGGGAAGAATTGCAAATGGATTTTGTACTTGGTCTTCCAAAGACATTGGGAAAGTAGGACTCATTTGGGTAATGTTGGTGTTGTAGGTTAACTAAGTCCGTCACTTCATCATTCCGGTCAGATGACTTACAATGTAGGAGTTAACCAACTCCTATATCTTAGAAATTGTTCGATTGCATGGAGTCCCAACTTTCCTCATCTCAGATAAGGGTACGCATTTACTTCTAAGTTTTTGGACAACATTACATGCTGAATTAGGTACTAAATGGATCTTATTACCCTTGCGCATTTCCCCTCAGACCGATTGGTCCCAGTCTGATCGACACGTTCGGTTGGGTGAGGATATGCTTTGTGCATGTTAAAGATTTTTGGTGGTCATATGGGAAAACTTCTTGCCTTGAGCAAGAGTTTTTCATACAATAATCGCTTCACTCAGTATTGATATGGCCCCATTTTGAGGCACTGTATGGGAGAGATGTAGGTCTTCCATTGGGTGTTTTGAATGCATTTGAGGTGAACCATGGGGTAACCGATCTTTTGAGGGCATCGTTAGATAAGTAACATTCATTCGGAGTAAGCTTCTAGCAGCTCAAACGGCAGAAAGATAGCAATATCGAAGGTTAGGGACTCTGGATTTTAATGTAGGGGAGCAAGTCTTGCTGAAAGGTTTCGCCATGAAAGGGGTGATGCGGTTTTGTAAGCGAGGTAATCGTTAGCCCAAGGTAATATTGGGTCCATTTGAAGTCCTGACGCGCGTGGGGAGGTGCTTATGATTGGCATTTCCTCCACGACTCTCGGAAGTGCATGCACCCGGTATTCACGTATCTATGCTGAAAAACTACCATGAGATGGAAACGACTTATTCGTTGGAATTCAAATCCTTCTGGATGATATTTGTCTTATGAGGAGGAGTTCTGTTGCTATTTTAGATAGAGAATAAGACGCAAGTTGGATCAAAGGAGATTTGCATCCATCAAGGTTCAGTGGAAGAATCGGCCAGTTGAGAGTCCACTTGGGAGAGATAGGCTGATATTCAACGGAAGATATCCACATCTTTTTTACAATTGCAGGTACTCTTTCTCTCCCTTGCTTTTTCTATCTGTGTCGTTTCGCGGAACGAACGATGGGTAAATTGGTATCTATTGTAACAACCTGTTAGTCGGTTCCGGAGTAGAATTCTTTGAAAATAATTGACTGGGTCGACTGATCAGGCGCCGTACCTTTAATGGACACGACATACCGGTCGAGGGCCTCCGTTCCAAACCTTCAACTATAAAAATCTGGGTACGGGAGCGATTCTCTGAACTCCCGCGGTGGAACTGCAAGCACGGCACCGTCGTGAGATCCTACGGACTGTCCAACCCCTTTAGAAAGTTAAATTCTCTTAACTTTGTGACGTACCTCTGCAGGAACAGACCGGCATAGACCACGACGGGCCGTCACAGGTCGCGTAACTCGACTGGGGTGGAATCTTCTAAAGTTTTTAAGGGGTTTTTTGATCCTTCATGGACAACTTTATGGAAATTAGTGGGATGGTTAATTAGTTAGTTCACTTGGGGGTTAAAAGCGGTTACCTTGAAATAAATAGTGGGTTACTTTTATCATCTCAACAATAAATTGGTGTAAAAAAATAGATTTTAAATGAATATTAGGGTAAAGAAAAAGAATTTGGAGAGGAAAAAATAAAAAAAGAAACCAGAAGAGAGGAGAACAGCGAGAAAGGGAGAAGCGAAGAGGAACGCAGGCATGAGAATTCACTTACTTGTTTGATCCGATTCTTCGGTGGAGGTAGTTACTGGTTACGCTATTTTCATAGTAACTCTTAATAGGCGATTGATATGTATTGGGTGGCATTGGTAAAAGTCTTCTATGCGTGATTGTGGTTTGTATGTTGTAATTGGGTAATTGTAGTGTATTGAATTGTTGATACTGTTGATCTTAATCTTGCATCCTCTCTGTAGGATGATGCCATCGGCAATAACGAAGACTTGATAAATAAAATTAATGAGACCTAGTGGATTCGGGTGTCCACGTCCGACACTGTAGTATTAGGGGATCCGGGTGCAATACGTTCCGACAACGTAGTATTAGAAGGATCAGGGTGTGTCAATCGTTCCGACACGTAGTTATTAGGGGATATGTGTCACGTTCCGACACGTATATTATAGGATTGGGTGTCCACATTCCGACAACTAGTATTAGGAGGAGGGGATCGAGTTGTCAACGTTCCTACAACGATAAGAATAAAGAGTCGTAATCTTGAATCATGTTATATACCAATTTCGAAGGACCTATGTCCCAAATGAGTATGGTGTGGAGGCTTGAGTCCTCATGGTGCGCTTGATGGTTGTTGCCCCTAGTTTCTTGTACTTGTTGTTGCCACCTGTATGAGTATTGTAGTTAATTTTATAATATTATTTGATATATAATTCTATTTTGAGTTGGCGATGATACCTACTCATACGTGTTCTTTGTACTGACCCCCTACTTTTATTTCCTTCTTATTGTTTTTGTGAGTGCATCAAGTGCCACCATATGACTTCACTCATCTCAACTTAGCAGGCAGCAGGTCTCAGAACGTCAGATTTCAGGGTGAAAGCTATTATGCCTAGCTCGGAGATGGATTCTCTCTTCCACGTCTTGATGCTTTGAAGGCATACTGGACCATCTTTCTACTTATTTTAGTTTCTTAACTACTCTTAGACTTAGTAATTTGAGGATACTGTTCTTGATGTGGTGACTTCCAATTTTGGGAACGATAAGTATTGAGTTTTTAGAGTTATTTATTGATTTTCGTTAAGTGAGTTTTGAGTCTTTTCCACATTTTATTTTACTATTAAAATTTAATATACTGATAACGTTGGGGTTTAGATTGTTGGTTCGCTCACCTAGTAAATAAGTGTGGGTCCACTCGCAGGCTCGTTTTGGTCGTGACAACCATCCTTCCAGTTTTCTGATATCTTCCTCTTACCCCTATAAAATTTGTCTCCCTCTCCACATTGTTTCAACTCGTCCCTCCATTTTACTTACTCACTCATCCCTTAACGTTTTGCTTCTAATACCAATTTGATCGACCTACTGATGGAAATACAAAATAAAGGAACAAATACTGGTGTTTCACACTAGATTCACTGATATTACAACAATCACGAGTACACTACTAATATGATAAATCACATCCTAAGACAATAAGGAACTGTCATATATTAAGATCACAACCTTTCTAGACATTCGAGAGAGTAGAAACTCTCCTGAAATTCCGTTATTTTCTAAGTATCTTTTTTTTTCACCTCAACTCACTGCCGTGGCCCCTATTTCTAACAGGGAAAAACCACCCATTAATGTGTTAACAGTTCTCATGACGTTACCGCCCTGTTCTTACATATTTATTTTGGTCTCCTGGAATAAGTTTTTATAACTCGAGGCACATCATAATGTCCTGAAAAGAACAAGAAAGAAAGGAAGCAGATGTCTCAAAGAAGACAATATACATAATCCAGAAAGCACTCTGGATTTAAACCAACATCTATAAATGGTTAGAGAAACATAAAACGTAAAATTTTGTGCTTGGTCTCTAGTTTGACATTTAGGTAAATTCCCCTATTTCTAATGCACATCTGTTGAAAGTTGCTTCATCTACCGAAATTCTCTTTGACTTTTGCAGTGGAGGATTGCGTTTGAAGCGTGACATAACAGAATATGGAGAGTTTGTTCGTAGTTTCAATGCCCTTCAGGTTGACGAGAAATTTGAACAACTTGGAATGTAAGTTGCATGGTTTCTCGAAATTTTAGGCCTCATACAAAATTGAATTTCCTCTAATGTTTCCTGTTTTGACTCTTGCTTCAGCATAGAGAATGTGTTTATTGTTGCTACTGAAAGTCTAGGCCCGTTGTTTGAGGGAACTCCAAGCATTAAGAAAGATGCTCAAAGGTGACTAAGATTACATAATCATGTTCTTTTTGTGTGTTATGAATGTGTTCAAGTAAAAGGTCTACTTTGTTGAATCCATCCCATTTTTTGGTCAACTTTAGCTATTTAATTGATATACGCAATTGTTAAAAAGGAATAATAATTGGAGTTGAAAATAAAAGATTTGGTGACTGACAAATTGGTAAGATATGCAATCATTTTTGACTTTGCTATATTTACCTATGTCATTAGTAACACATGCATGATTTTATCCTTCTATAAATAGAGCATTCTTGCTCATTTGTAGAACACACCAAGTTAGAGAGAAAAACCATTTTCAGAGCAAAGTGAGGTATTCCATAGACTATAGAAGAAAAATAGTTTATGAAGAAAAATAGAGTGTGAGCGATATTTTAGTAAGGTGGAAACCAAAAGTGTTGTTCTTCTTGAGTGTATAGTAGTCACTTTGTGTATTGTATTCATGACTACACAGTGTAAAATTCCTTACTATAGTAATATCAGTTTCTCCTCTTGACCCGTATTTTTTCCCCTTATTTAGAAGGGTTTTCCACGTAAAATTCTTGGTTTCATTATTTTCTCATTTTATTTACATTTCTTTTACCATATATGTTTTTGTGTTTATCCGTGTTTTTCCCGACAAACTGATATCAGAGTCTGAGTATGCTCTGTGGTTGCATCACAGTCTGAACTTCCACATCAGAAAAGATTTACTTTGATTTGCGATAACAATATTTTTTGGGGAAAAACAATGGAAGTCAACACAAGTAGAATGGTTACTTTGAATGGTGTTAATTATGTCATTCGGAAGGGGAAAATGGAAGATCTTCTTTATGTCAAGAACTTTTACAAACCAGTATTTACCACTGTAAACCTGATAATAAAACAGATGAACAGTGGAATCTGTTGCACATACATGTTTGTGGATTCATTAGGCAATAGGCCGACGATAATGTGTTGAACCATATTTCTGGGGAGACACATGCTCGAACCCTATGGGAGCATCTTGAAAGTTTGTATGCTCGGAAGACTGGAAATAACAAAATGTTCTTAACAACCAGAATGTTGAATTTTAAAGTATCATGGATGTTCTTTTCCGAACCATCTTGAAGAACAAGTTTTCACAGGGGCATCATGAACCAACTACTTTATTACCTACCAGACTCTTGGGAAACATTTAGAACTTCATTGTCAAATTCTGCTCCAATGGTGAGATCTCTATAGATTTCTGCCAAGAGTATTGTCTTGAAATGAAGAGATGAGAAATAAAAGAGTAAAGGGTCTCTTCTTCTTCCGGTGGATGTCCTGATAACTGGCCCCATGGGAGAAAACAAAAATTCGTGTTTCTCACTACAAGAGGAACAAAGTAGGAGCAAATTCAGATGCAAACTTAAGGATATTGAGTGCGATCAGTATGGGGCATGAAAGGGCACAAAAAAGTTCTGCAGGAAAGTTGAAAGGGGAAAACAAAAATTGAAGAGAAAGCTAAAGAAGAATGGCAATGAAATTGGCCAAGCCACCTGTTACATCAAAGATCTTGTACTTCCTTGATGAAGATATAATAAAATATTGCTTGTGATGAGTCAGCTGGGTGTTGACACTTGTGGCCACAGCTCATGTGACACAAAGGAAGAATATTTTCTCTTCCTATACTCTTGGTGATTTTGGAACCTTAGTATGGGTAATGACCTGTTTCTATGGTGGTTGTATTGGTACAATTTGGTTTGGAAACTAGGTTGGAACTAAACTAGTTTTGAACAATGTGAAACATCGCTCTGACGTTCGTTTGCACCTAATTTCTTATGGTGTTTTAGATGATGAAGGATATGTTAGTACCAATGTGATGGAAATGGAAGCTCATTAAGGGTTCCTTAGTTTGTTGGCTCGGGTAAATGTCGTGTGTCTAATACTAACTACGACATATGCTTGTGAGATATGGGAATACGGTTGAGGAGCTATAACCCTCACGTTTTACCAAGAGGATGTATCACATCAGTGATAAAGGACTTAATGTTTCGAGCCAAGAAGATGTTTGTTTCAAATTTCAAAAGTCGCAAATTAGAAAATTGTGAAGCAGCACCTTCTCTTTGCTGTAAGCAAAAATAGAGTTTTCTTTAAGGATTTCCTCCTTCGAGAAAGACAGAGTTGCTTGCCACAGGTTGGTGCACTATGTTTTTAATGTGGTCCAATGAAGACAAAGAAATTGGGTGCACCTCTTCTTTTGTCAATGTTCAATTGATGATGTGCTCGGAAAAACTTTTGTTCTATTTTCTTTAATTTAAATACAAGTGGTAGATGTCTCAAGGGAGTTTCATCATCATTTTCGCTTTTCATATACGGATAAACTGAAAAGAAACACAGAAATGTGATTTCGTACTGATAATGGGTGTTGAATATTTTGCCATTTTGACGAACTACTGGCAAGCATCAAAGTATTAAAGAACAGAGACTCCCCTCCCAATACCCTCTTCAGCTTAATGGTTTGACTGAAAAGAGTCCGCAACAAATACACCTTGGATGGAACGAGTTTAGCTGTTTTGCTTTCTGAAGCAAGTTGCCGAACGCATTTTTGGGGGTGAGACCTTTAACTAACCTGACCGCAATGGGGTCCCCTGTTATTACTCTATCTCCTGTTTTTTTGCTTTGCAAAGTGATTGACCAAATAGTGGTTTGGATGGAAGAATGTTTTACTTGGACCATTTGAGAGTATTTGTTTGCAATCCTTTGTATCATGTGTCCAAAAGGATGATAGGGTCAAGTTTAGTGCCCAACAAGGCAGTGCATCTTCATTGGATATGACCTTGCTTAATTTGGTTACAGGCTAATATAATTTGTGAGAAACTTGATATTATTTTCATGGGAATCAAACATTGAAGATAATTGACACAGCGGAGCAGGTTGAATTTTCAAGTTTTGATGGTATAGTTGTATCATGATGAACGTTCCCCTCACACAACTGTGCATGATGTTGTTGGGCTTGATAACATTATTTGGCCAAATCAATGTATCTCATCACCATAATTAGTGTTGATAATGACAATGATATGTTATTGATGATCATTTTGCTCATGAGTTGGTGGACAAATGAAATTAATTCCGCTTCGGAGGTCCCACAAGAAAATGGTTTTCCTTCCTCCCTTATTCAACTCCAATGAGTATGTGTTACTCCCTGAACGGGAGAACCTGAATGTTATAAGGAGGCCATGGAATATATCACCATGGATCTATGGATTGAATCCATGCAAGATGAGCTGAAGTCTCTACATGAGAACCAACACTTATGAGTTGGTGAAAATACTTAGGCATGAGAGCTCTTGAAGAAAAATGGGTGTTCAAAGCAAAAGTTGAAAACACAACTGAAGCCCAGATACAAGCTAGATTGGTTGTTAGGGATCTGGTCAAATTAAAGTATTGGCTTTGACGAATATTTTCTCTTGGTGTGAAATGTCCTCGATTCGCATGGTTCTAGGTTTGGGTGGCACTTCTGTCCTATTGAAGATTTCACCAGATTGATGTGAAGACGACTTTCCTTCACGGTAATCTAGAAGCGAGATTTATTATGGAACAACCTGATGGCTTCAAAGTAGATGGTAAAGAAAATCTTGTATGAAAACTCAGAAAGAGTCTATATGGTCTAAAGCAAGATCCTAGACAGTGGTACAAGAAATTACAATCTGTTATGCAGGAGCAAGACTATAAAAAGACTTATTCAGATCATTGTGTATTTGTGCAAAAAAAATTTTGAGAATGATTTATCATCCTTTTGCTGTATGTGGATGATATGTTGATTGTGGGCAAGAATACTTCCAAGATTGATGAGCTGAAGAAAGAGTTGTGTAAGTCTTTTTCTATGAAATACTTGGGCCACGCCAAAAAAATTTTGGGCATGAGAATCACTCGTCTCAGAGATAAAGGAAATTTATTTGTCCCCAGAAGAAGTACATTACGTGTACTAGAGCGCCTTCAATAGAAGAATTCTAACCTTTTGTATACCTCTTGGCTGTAATATAAGTTGAGCAAGAGAGTTGTCCTACGCTAGGGAGGACAAAGAGAACATGGCCAAGTTCCATATTCCCTCGTCTTCAGAATTCTATGTATGGAATGGTATATCCACCTACCTGATGATTTCTCACGCAGTAGGTATTGTCAACAATTTCCTAGGACAATCGAGAAAGGAGCATTGGTAAGCTTGAAGTGATTTAAGGTATCTAGAGGATGCTCAGATAATGCTTGTGTTTTGGAGCTCAATCCATTTTGAAAGGCGATACCGATGATGAATATTGGCAGTGAAACCCTTGAATAAGCTAAAAACCACCACTATATATTTGTTACTTTTTTCAGGGGAGATATATCATGGAAGTCTAAGTTTGTAAGAATGTGTTGCATCTATCTACAACTGAAAACTGAGTATATTGCGCTACTGGAGCCGGCAAATGAGATGATCTGCTAAAGATATTTCTTCAGAGCTTGGTCTGAATCATATGAGTTATTATCTATTGTGACAATCCAGAGTGTCAAAGACTTGAGTACGAAACTCCATGTACATGCAAGAAAAAACACTCGCATCAATATCATGGGACGTGAGAAGTGGAAGTGAATTCATTTCACAACTCAAAAGATCCACACGAATTGAAATGCTTCATATATGCTAAAGCAAGACGATATCGAAGAGAAGTTCGAGTTATTCAAGAACTTGTTGGTATGACTCTCTCTAAAGAAGATGAAGATACCTCTCCAGTAAAATGGGACTGGAGGGGGAGATTTATTGAATCCATACCATTGTTGGTCAACTTGCTATGAATTGCTACAAGCAATTGTTAAAAAAAAATAGTATTGGAGTTGAAAATGAAAAGATTGGTGGTTGACAATTGGTAAATTTGTAACACATTTTTGACATTGCCTATAATTTTACCTAGTCCATTAGTGACATAGGCAATTATTTTATCCTTCTATAAATAGATACTTCTGCTCATTTTGTAGAACAACACCAAGTTAGAGAAGAAAAACCATTTTGAGAGCAACGTGAGGTATTCGATAGCTTAGAGAAGAAAATAGTCTATGAAGAAAAATAGAGTGTGAGCGATATTTAATAAGGTGGAAACCAAAAGAGTATTTTTCCTTTTGAGTGTATGGTAGTGACTTTGAGTATTGCATTCGTGACTACACAGTGTAAAATTCCTTACTATAGTAATATCAGTTGCTCCTCTTGACCCGGGGTGTTTTTCCCCTTATTTAGAAGGGTTTTCCACGTAAAATTCTTGGTGTCATTATTTTTCCATTTTATTTACATTACTTTTACCATATATATTTTTGTGTTTATCCGTGTTTTTCCCAACACACTTTGGTTTTGTTAATAACTAATTTTTTTCTTTATGAATAGCAATGTAACAAAAAGTTGAATGACTTGTATATTGTTTAAGGTTGTCTGCTGTACAAGTTTAAGGCGGATAATTTTCTGAATTCTTTCTTTTATCTGCAAACTCAGGTTTATTCAACTCCGCGATGATTACAAGAATGCAAAACTTGCATCAAAGCTCAGATCCTTGTGGAGTTAGCTTAGTTGCATCAGAAATTACATCCTCAAGATAAAAATGTATAGGAGGGTAAGGTGTTATGGGGGATTAAGGGGTTGTGAGCCCTTTGGTAATTTTAGCCTATATATCATGGCAAATCTTCATCTCATATTGGACTTAATATTTCTAACTGGAGAAATATGGGAAGATTGTTGCTATAATTGTTACAATGATCGACAAGAAAAATGTATGTTTTTTTCTTGGTATACGATGATCTTTTCCTATGCGAACCTTTGCACTTGACAAAAAATACACATTTGCACATTACCTAGTAAAACTTGTTATGGGTCGGAAACAAGTGTTTCCCTGCTTATTTAGGTGTCTGGCCGTGTTGAAACCTCAAAAAAAAGTTGCTATGTCTTCGCCTTCTTTTGGCTTCTCCTTCCCCTCCTCAGTATGCAGGTACAACATCAGGCTAAGTTGACAGTGCTATCAATCCATTTCTTCATAATGAAATGTTCAAAGGACCAGTTATTTACCTTTTTATTTTAACAAGGTCCTTTTTTTCAAACTTCCTAGTAAAATTACATTCATGTATTACTATTTGAGGCACTGAAAATTATAAGGTATTAATGAATTATTTTAGAAGAAGGGTAGTGATTGACTACTTGTAGTTTTATCAACCAAAGGAAATACTTTTTGTGTAGGGTGTTTTGATTGCTTCCTTTTAGCAAATGATTTTGAATCTTAAAGTATATTGCACATAAGTAGACACTAGGGTTGTACATGCTTAATTGGGTTGAGTTTTTCAAATATCAAATTAAACTATTTTTATCGTATTTTAAAATTTATAAATTAAATCAAGTTAATATAATTTAGATTTTTCATCCTCGAGTTTTTCCGATAATATATTAACTACAAAAATATAATTAACTTATATTTTAAATATATATTTAGTCTTATCAAACTATAATTATTTAAGAAATTATTCTATAAAAAATAACACAAAATATGAGATGAGTGATGACACAAAAAACATAAACAATAAATAATAGTGAAATTACATAAAATCAATATTCCAAATCAACAAAGTCATGAAAAATGCTTGCACATAGGCTTCAATCTGCCTGGATGTTTATCCACATCATATATATGCTTGCACATATTTTTTTCAAGGAACTCCCTTCATATATAGCCGGGGCGTTTCATCCCCTTGGGCTCTCTCCCATCATTTTTTGCTTACACTGTGCTCGTTTGGTACAAAGATTAATAACACATGAATTAGTAATAGAATAATTAGTAATGTAGGGATTAGTAATGCAGAGATTAAGAATACAGAATTTACTTTTATTAAGTATTTGGTTCAATATTTCTCACCACATCTTGTGTTTGGATTAAAGCTCTTTATTTTTTTTTCAATTATACCCTTGAATTGTTGAATAATTGGATCAAGGTAGATAATTGTCAGACTTCAACCTAACTATGAGAAGAACAATTTTGTTGTCATGTTTGCTAGTTGTTACTTGAATTATTTGAGAATAAATTATCATCTTAATAAATTGACCACTCACAAATTGCCATTTTTAAATTTTGTAAAAGATAAATAATCTACTTTTAAAATTGAAAACATGGTCAACAATGGTAAACTTGATTAAACCATCTACATTTACACATAAAAATTACAATTTGTAGTTTTTAATATGTAGTAATTTTTGATATTATATAATAAGATATATATAATATATATATATATATATATAATGTAAACGAACCAAAACGGGCCGCGAGTTGGCACCCACACTTATCTCCTATGTGAGTGAACCATAAATCTAAACCCCAACATTTCAACAATAACAAAATATAATGCGAAGACTCAAATCTTGTTACTATAACCAATAACAAACTCAAAGTTATCACTATTACCCCAAATCTGGAATTCCCCCCCCCCCCATCACCCAAGAACATCTATCCTCAAATTTCTTTCCTAAATCTAAGAGTAATTAAGAAGCTAAATAAGTAAAAGATGGTCCATTTCCGAATTTCAAGACATCGTAAGACGTTAAGGAGAGAGTCTAGTCCAAGTAGAAACGTAGCTCACCTGATTCTGATATACGAAGACGGCTATAGTTGCGTACGAGTCGGAGTTGTTGTCCGCTTTTGCCTGCACTCCCAAAATAACAAAAATAAAAATACACGTAGTTGGGTCAGTACAGCAGGAACAACCTACGAGTAGGTATCTCGGCCACTAAAAATAGACAGCAATATATACAATTAATATTATAAAATCAACTACAATAACTCAGGGTGGCACAACAAGTCCAATAACCAGGGGCAACAACAATCAAGCGCACCTATGAGGGACTCAAGCCTCCACACATACTCCTTTGGGACCTGGTTCTTCAGAAATGAGTATATTACATATTCAAGATTACTGTCCTTGTCCTTATCGTGTCGGAACGTGACCGCCGATCCCCTATACTACGTGTCGGAATGTTACAGCCAGGATCCTAATACTACGTGTCTAAAGTGTGACACCCATCCCCTATACTACGTGTCAGAACGTGACCACGCCGTCCACTATATCATTAATTTTATTTCATCAAGTCTGTTTATGCCGAGCTCATCTTAACAGAGAAAATCAAATTGCAGGTCACAAACACAACTACAGACCAACACAGCAATCAAGCTATAGAAGACTTAACAATATCACCCAAATAATATCAATCTCTATTTAGAGTTTAACTATGAAGATATGCATAACCATAACCTACCCCACCGAAGATATCGATCAACAAATTAATGCTCATGCCCTTGCTTTCCTCTTCGGCTCTCCCCCTTTCTCGCTCGTTCTCCCCTCTTCTGGTTTTTTTATTTTCTTTCTCCAAATTCTTTTCTTTTATTTCTTTTACCCTAATTAATCATATACATCAATTATAAAAGATTATAAAAGTAACCCCATTATTTATTTCAAGGTTACCTCTTTTAAAACCTCCAATAAATAACTTATAAAATTACCTCACTATTTAATAAAGTTGTCAGTGAATATCCAAAACCCCTTAAAAACTTTTGCAGAATTCCGACCCATTCGAGGTTCGCGCTCCCTGGACGGCCCTCGTGTCTTGTGACGTTCCGTCCTGCATTCCGTCCAAGATTCAGAAAGAACTAATTCATTCAAGGGTTTGTGACTGTCCGTCGTATCTACGACGGGCCATGCTGCAGTTTCCGTCATGAAGTCCAGAGAGTCGATCTTAGTACCCTGATTTTTAGGAAGTTGAGTGTTTTTGGAACGGAGGCCCTCGACGGTCCGTCGTGACCATGACCGGTCCGTCGCCTGATCCGTCACCAGCCAGTTTTTTATCAACAATAGTTCTCTGCCCTTGAACCACCGCTCAACAGGTTGTTACACTATATATATATATATATATCTCATATATATATTATTATATATATTTATATATATTATATATATATATATATATATATATATATATATTTAGTATTGAATTATAGTAACAACACTATCTCTAAATAATTGTAAGCCCATTTTTATTTAAATAAATTTACTATTACAAATAGAAATCATAAAATCAAGAAATAACACAATTGAAAATAATTTGAGAAATATTTGATCTTGCATATACTTTCCATGTTATTATATGAATGTATTACTATTTCACCAAATTCAAGGTATTAGTAATACATCATATAGACCATGTGAATATAAACTTATTATATGGATTAAGTTAATTCATAACCAAAATTCATATCAAACAGAGTATTGTATAATACCTTACATAATACTTGTAACCTTACAAAAGAGAGTTCGGCATGTCCAGATACTCTTATGACCCGAGTATTTTCTTCCAGCAATTAATGAAATAAAAATGTACACAATCATATTCAAATCGAAAAAATCAATACCAACTAAAATTATAAAATGACTAAATAAAGTAAAAATTACCTAATTAACTTATTGTTATGAGTTGATTACATTTATCTCTATCCTTTTTCAAATTATAAAAATTCTTTGAAATTAGAGGCTCTTGGGTACATCAGTCAACAATGTGATACGTAGCTCATGATACATTATCTTTCTGTCTGTTACGCTATTAAGAAAAAAATGTCTGGATAATCAATTTACAATCCCATAAAACACACAATCACATTTTAATTGCTGTTACTCAATATCTCACAATGTGTAACAACTTCAACATTCAAAATTGTTCAAGCAGATCCAATATCTTTCAACTTTGATTCAATTGTTTTTTTGTAAATTTGGAGAAGATATATCATAAATATATCGATTTTGCTGAGACATTCAGAAATTTGAGAAGCTGAAGTAAGGTATGAATAATACAAAAGTGGTGAAATTATTATTAAAGAAAACACTATGTTTGTGAATCTGAAATCAAAAATTGCAACTAAATTAGAAATTGGTGAATTGAGAAAAAAAAAACATGACATCAAGTATGTTGTAAAAGTTAATTATGATACATGACTAAACGCACCTAATACAAATTAGATACTTGAATGATGACTATATATATTGTGTCAGCTTTGTATTACGTGTGTTTAGTTATGTATTCATTACATAACAATGGGTACTACATGTATCATGTAAAAATTGATGAATTGAAGAAAAAAACAGACATCTAGTACATCGTAAAAGATAATTTTGATACATGACTAAACACACCTAATACTAATCTGATACATAACAATATATATTGTGTTAGATTTGTATTATTCCTTTCGTTTCAAAAAGAATATTCTAGTTTGACTTGAAACGGAGTTTAAGAAAAGAAAGAAGAATTTTAATTCTCGTGGTTCATAATTAAAGTTATATCAAATGTACCAAAATGCCCTTTAATCTTGTAGTCTTAAACATGCCACGTGGAAAGTTAAAGTTAAAGTGTTTCCAAAAAATGAAAGAATCATTCTTTTTGAAACAGACTAAAAAGGAAATAGGGACATCTTTTTTAAACGGAGGGAGAAGGTGTTTTTACTTATGTGTTTGATACATAAGAGTAGGTACTATGTGTATCAGGTACTAAAATATAATGAAATTTGGCATAGTTATGCATACATGACCATAAACAAGATTCATATTGATTAAGGTTTGAAATAATTGGGGTTATGTGTTACATCTCGCACATCGAAATAGATAGGAAGAAGCTTAGACGTTGAAAAAGTCAGTTTTGGAAAGAAATTAAATCTGGAATTTTTTTTAAAGAAGTTAAAAGTGAGTTTTTGGTCAACTTCAAATGGCCATAACTCCCTATTTTTAGGAGAAGTAGGTTATTCTAAATATGGTTGGAGAACCTTGGAATGATCCTTCAACCCCGCCAAAGTTTTTGGGCGCGATTCCGATCTTGTTTGAGTGAGATATGCCTTTCGAAAGTTGGGCTACTGGATTAAGGGAAGTCTAATCCGGATTTTGAAAGGGTAGTTTGGTCTTTTCCTTACCCTATTAATTTATTTTATTTTTTGTAATTAATTAGTGGTATGAGTTGAATTATATCAGTTTACACTTTTACCAAAAGTTTTAGAGTTTTGAGAGATGAGAAATGAAGAGGAGAAAAAGGAGAAGGAAATGGCTTCAAGTTTCATCAATGATCGTGAAGCTTCACTTGTGGATTTTGTCGGAGATGATCACTAAAAAAAAGGTATGTATGTCTCTCAAAACGTTAAGTTTGTTCACCCACGTACCAAACATATTTAAATTAGTTTAATCTAGTTCTAAAACGTTTGGATTTTGAATGTTCTTGTTGGTTGTTCTTGAATTGCTTTCGTTCTAGAACATGAGTTGAGGTTTATGAATTTCTGGAGGTAGAAAGTGTTGTTTCTTGAGTTCATTGGGTTATAACCTTGTATATATGATGTGGGTATATGAATGTAAAGAGAAGTTGAGAAAAAGAATCTAATTAAAAGGCTTTAAAATCAGAAAACGAGAGGAAAAGTTTGGCAATTTTTTTCATAAGGATCAGGTTGGAATGAACCGCCCCCATAGAGCCAGGAGGACTGGGGCGGCACACCAACAATGCGTCAGAATGGTGCCTCAATCAAGTGAGGTTGGAGCGCGTGCCCCCGAATGCACCCAAAACATCATTTTCCACCAAATATTTGTTATTCCATCTGTTAAATGACTTCTAAACATATAGAAATTATCCAAAAATATGAATTACAACCTTGAATCCATAACTTAAAATTCAAGGAAAGTTTAGAGCCAAGTCTAAAAAGTTAATAGAGTTCGTTCTCAAAAGTTATAAGAGAACTAAGTATTTCCTAAGGAGACGTTTGGTTACTGGATAAAGATAAAATTAATACATGAATAACTTTGTTATTCATGTATTAATTTTGTACCGTGTTTGGTTTGTTGATAGAATCAATGTATAAATTATACAATGTTTGGTTGGTGTGTCTCCAATGTTGTATAAAGTTATACATGTATTGATTTTATATGGTGTTTGGTTGTATTTTTGTAATGCTACATATCTAGTACTTACATAACTTATGAAGAAATCTATGTATATAATTTTGTGCAGTGTAGAAGATGGAATAAGTTATGAGGGTATTAATTATACATAAAAAATAATAAATTACATATTTACCCTTCATTTGTTTTCTTACTTATTTTATTTCTAAATTAAGGAGTTGTGTATATTTCTTCTTTTTAAAAAAAGCCATTTAGTCTATTTCTGTAACTTCCAGGAACGTTAATTCTATCCCCCCACCCCACCCAAAAAAAAAAAACAGAACGACCCCTGGAGTGTTTTTGAGTTTCTTCAATTTACAACCCTACCCAACCCCAAGAGAATGTTGCATTTTATTTATTTTGGATACTGCTTGTTTATAAGCATATATTTTATAATTTTATGATTTTTTTTTAAAAAGTATGTTAATTTATAATAAATGAAATAATCAATAAGTAATATTTTTTATAATATAATTTCTACATTACTAAATCCTACATAAATATTATCTAGGAAGCTAATATTTGCATAATTAATATCTACATAATTGATATCTGCATAACTAAACCCTGCAGAACTAAACCCTGCACAACTAATGCTTGAATAACTAAACCTTGCATAACTGAATCCTACATATCTAATACCTGCATAACTACACCCTACATAACTAATACCTGCATAACTCTAACCAGCAACCAAACGATCCCTAAGAGTTTAGAAACTGTTTCAATGTTAAGCAGAAAAGGGAACATGATTCAAGCTTGCTTTAAGCTAAGTTTTGAGCACTAATTCTAAAAATACTACAGAAGATGTTTTTAAAAACATATAACTTAAGTATATTTTTGGCGAGTAGTATTGGAGCACCGATATGGATGCGAGTTCATCTAACTTTCAAGTCTCAATAAACAAGGTAGACGTAAGGGTATCAAAGGGTCATACATTTTAGATGATTACTTAAGTTAAGATAGTGGATCCATTTAGTCAGTTAAGCTTCCTATATCTCCGGCTAAGTATAGGATGATCCTTGGCAGCTTTGCCGGTTAGAGAAACTCCGACAAGAGTACTTACATGATTCCTCAAAGGGTTTTGCTTAGTATGAATAGGAATATTTGACTTCATTCATGCATTGCACAAGTACACTTAGAGAGGAAGCATGGTATGTCTTTTATTATGATTATGAATTGGCATCAATTTATTTTTTATTTTTACATACATCAGAGAATTATTTTCATCTTTGCATACACACAGAGTTGAAAACTACGTTTAAACATCTTTTCTTTATTATGCACCTGCTTTTAAATTTCTTAATATTGTAATGAGTTTAGTTAAGTATTCATGATTGAGAAGAGTCAAGGTACGTGTTTCTTTCAGATTTCCTTCAAGTCTATGTTGTTTAGCACTCCAACTCGCATACTCGTACATACAATGTACTGATGCGAGTTATCCTACATCGTATTATGATGCAACAAAACTAACTAGGATCGACATTCCAGCGCACTGTTGATTTAGTGAGCAATTCAGAGCCAGTTGGTGAGCCTCCTTGCTTTCCGGCGGATCCATGTTCATTGCTTTATAGTTATTCATTAGGATGTAGTGTGGTCTGTCCCATCATCCATCTTAGTTATTAGAGGCTTCATCGACAGTCAGTCATATGTTAGTTCATTCGTTATCATTTCGTTATTAACTTACTTTCATATTTGAGTTGCCATTTTGGCTAAGTTAAATGCTTGTTTTAGATACATTTTGATGTCCCTTCCAGAAAGTTGAGTTAGTTAGCATTCGAAATCTTTTTTTAATGCTTTAAGTCTTCCACTGAGTAAGTAAACCAGAATAAGGGTTCACTTGAGGGTAACAATTTTCTATGAGTGCCGGGCACATCCAGGGTGTAAGCTCGGGGCGTGACATTATATATCAACAATAACATTTGTATCATATACATTGGTCACAAAAAAAGTTGTAATGTAATTGATATTTGAAACACAAACACTATGCATAAGTAAACACACGAATATCAACCAAATACATTATAAATTTAAACCTTGGGTATAGAGAATTGTTTAGTAAATGATTTTTCATGTAGTTAAACGAGGTTCCAATTAAGTTAATGATTTTTCATGTGTACCTAGATAGTATATTTGAATTGTCAATATGGAGTTACACTGATGTAAGCATTATTTGTTATCCTCAAAGAGTTTCGTAGTAAGGATCATATATAGCCAAGGACGAACCTCTTAAATGTAGTTCAAGTTTCCTCCAGTTATCTTGATATGAACTTAGGAAGGCGGTATTAGTGGGATAAGAAGGAGATGTCAGACTCTTAAGAGTTCGATTAAGCATCTTTATAAGCCAATGAGAATATGTTAAGAGAAGAATCTAAGAAAGGGTCTTATGAATCTTATTTTTTTGCATATAGAGAGTTTAGTAGCCATGAGATAAGACTTTCCCAAATATTACAGTAAAGCAAATGTAGATCAATTTAGAGATGATGGAATAGTTTCATAGCTTTAAAGTGTCGGTGTCAAACCTAATGGGGATGATAAGATGAGAAATCAATTCAAGAGTGGAGAATCAAATAATGATGTGTTCAAAAAGAGTTTTAGAGATATGTTGATCCATTCATTCTCTAGTCTATTCCCCTAAGACAGTCATTATAACATCATGTTGATATCTCTCATATAAAAATTGTGTTCATTATTTATGCTCATACAGTTCAGAAAAATTCACATTTATGCTTAGTTCCCACAATGAGGGGTAAAGACTTTAGCCCATTGATCTTAATCCTACTCTATAAAGTTACGGATATCAGCCTCATGATATAAATCTATTCATATAGGCACTCATGTCTCATAGTATGCTTATTCTCTCAAATTCACGATTCAATGGCTAGCAACTTAATGTTATGTTATGCATATTTGTATATCAAAATTATCGTGTGAATCGTGCTTATGATCTTTGGCCCAAAAGCTTTTTCACTCATCCTTTTAGTTAGAGAGTGATGTTGATGATATTAGTTGAGTAATGATAGAAGAATAAGAATGTTGATGTTTCAGATGTTGGTAGCAGTAGTGCGCTTATCCTATCTAAGGTTATAAAAGTGGCAGGAAGGATGAGTAAAGTCTTGCTATGAGAAATAGTTAAATGAGAGCAATTAGTCGGTTCATGTTAATAATGTATGAATTTTTCAGTTGGTAGAGATGATGAGAGAATGAGAAATTCTTAGAATGATTGGTTAGTAGAAGTCATGGAGTGATTATAGTACTAGGCTTGAATATAGTGTTGTTAACATATAGAATAAGTGTGATGCATTAGGTGTTTCTTGATATGGGTTCAGGGATGGTTTAATGCGGTTATAAGAAAATGTATTCTTGGAATGATATTCCTTGTAGAGGTATAGACCTTGAACATGTGGTCTAGATTAGTATAACCATCTCATGCTTAGCATCTTCTGTTTAAAGATTGGGCTTGAACCTAATAAGAGTAGACGTAGACCCTTGAAGGAGTTATGAGTTGCAGCTAATGAGTTGCGTTATTCATGAAGAAGGGCATGGTTTAGATGTGTTGATAGGCTTGAAAGTTAGTAGTTGTATTGCTTAAGTCATAATGGTCCTATTCTTACTTCATGCTGAGATTTCTTTGTTTCATGTAAGATAAATTTAGATAGAGCATGACTATTTCCAGAACAATATCATTCTTGACTTATGTACTATAGACAGTTTCAAACTCTTAGTATGAATCAGTTCCTCTAATGTAACTCTTTTTCTTTCCATTTCTAGTCCAACCTTCATTCGAGAATGACTGATCCTAGGAGGGGATATAGATAGGGCACTTCACATATAAGCAAATAAAAAAATTCATATTTGGATGCTAGCAAAAACTTTGCATTAATGCGCTCATAGCAAACAAAAAACTTTATTAATGCTATACAAAATACAATTGTATAATCGCTGGCTAAATTGTATAATTGCTGCCATTTCGCTGTAATTGTATAATTTGTGGGTGCATACAGTTGAATCGATTAAAATGTATGTAATTGCAAAATATAAGTGATAGCAAGAAGATATAATTTTCTCGCTTTATCCAAAAACAGAAACACAATATATTTACATTTATGTGTATAAAGCTAGAGAAAAATTGATTTACTGCAATTGTATAATTACAATTGTTGATAATTCGTTGGGCTTTTTACTTGCAATATTTGAGTAAAATGTTTGTAAATTGCTATAATTAAGTGTACTAACATGAAGGATATCATTTTGCATGTGTATATACAATTTTTCTCGCCTTTATATGTAAAACAGAAACAGAATATAACATTTCTGAGTATAAAGCGAGAGAGGCGAGCGAGAAAGGAGAGTGGCGAGCGAGTTTTTTGGGAGAGAGCCGCTGGGCAAAATTTAGCTAATTGTTTGCTATGGAGCACAATTAAATCAAACCTAGCGTCCATTTAATTTAGGTTATGAGGTTTTGCATATATACAATTTTTCCCTATTATTATTACCATCCTAAAAATTTTCTAAAAACAAGACTTGAATAATTCAGATAACCACCTCAAAAACTTTACTCTTAAGAATTTGAATCATCGGTGTAACACCTTGGACTTTGAAAAAGACTAAAAAGGGGTAAAGAGCAAGTCCATGAACCCTTTGTGGACCATAGACCCTTCACGATACCTTCAATGGTCCGTTAAGGGGTCCACAACATGTTTAGGGCATTGTGGAGGACAGTCCAAGGCTTCCAAGGTAGGAGTCACCTAAACAAGAACCTAGACAGCCGATGGTAACTTGACGGTCCATTTAGGTGTCCGTACAAGTCATCCATCAATTTAAAAATCTTGGGTCAGCTTCAAATGATTATATCCCTCGAGTCAAAATAAATTAAGTGGGACATGACCTATCAAATTAGAGATATTTGAGTAATCTTTCCAACATCACCAAGTTTTCTCGGTTCAAGTTAAGAGAAAAAGGTTATGCCCATTTTAGTGAAGCATTGTCGGGCATGTGAAGCATTAGATGACCCGTGAAGCCTTAATTTGTGAAACCGCTCATTTTGGCTTCATCAGTTTTAAAGTTGGGGTCGTTTTGGTCTTTCCCCTATGTCACTTTTGACCCTATTATAAGTCGTTTATGAGTTTTTCAATAGAGGATACCATTCAACTAACTTGTTTCATCAATTAAAACATTCAAGTATTTAGAAATTCCTGTAAGAGTTCCTCTTTTCCAACAACAACCATAAAATCTTCAAGTCAACAGTCCAATATACAAAGAAATTTCTTCCACCCAATGTTTTTCAAGTTCTACTCTAATAACTTCATAAAAGTGTTTCTTTTCTCAAGATCAAGCCCCAAGATTTCAAGTTCAAGATAAATCAAGTCTCTACCAAATTTCCATTCTAAAATATTCATAATCAGTTGTGTAAGTTCATCATAGTTTTGGGGAGTTTGTCCTCACACCCTACATCTATTTTCAAATTAGTAAAAGAGTAATCTAGGGTTCTATCATAAGAATTTCGGTGTTCTTGAGATGAGTTGATATTGACTTATGAATTCTTGAGTTGTTGATTACTGAATTCCTATTTCTAATAATTGAATTATCGTACATTGTGTATTGGGATTATTGAGTTGATTGTTCATGACTATTTTTCAACATGAACCCTATTTTTTAGTATTCATTGGATCATTATTGAGAATATTTTAAACAAAACATTATTGTTTAAACTGAGTTTCGAGAAAGTGAACATAAGTTTGAGAAAGAGTATAAGAAAACTAAATATTTCCCAAATTCATTTTTACATGAAGAAAAAGAGTAAACTTTTTTTATAAAAGATAGAAGAGTTTTCAGTAGATAACTAAGAGAAGGTTTACCTCTTTCTCTCAATGTAAAAAATACCGTGTTTTCTAATGAGCAGGGGAAAAAGGGGTTTCAGAGTAGTTACCTCTTTTAAGAGGACAGTTTGAGAAATTATCTCAAATCAGAGAAAGAATACAATTTTATACATTTGAGCAAGAGTATATAATTAGGAGTAATAATGAGCACTAATATGGGAAAGAGTTTAGACCACTCACAACCCTCATAAACCATGTATTGCCAACATGCATACAAGATCATACTTTTTAGATAAATCCTTAGTGCCTTCAGGCAGAGCTTGTTGAGTATATACATAAAACTCCATAATTTTCACACATGTACAAAATGTGCAAATAAAATCAATGGCAAAATCAAATTTATTAAAAAATACACATTAAATAATTTTTTTGTAAGGTTATGATTCTGTAACAAATTTTATATTCATGTTTTTCTTATAAACCTCTTTACAAAATTCATATCATGAATTTTAATGTTACAATTCAGATTTCTTTCCCATTCATATTAATATTTTTCTTTGCTCCTCCGCTAATCCTTATCGATTATAGTCACATGGCCATAATATTTATTTCTAACTCTTTATGATAGCATTTTTTATTTTATCGTTCGATTTTTAGCTGAATTGTGAAATTTTTTAAGAACTTTTATAATTAAAGTTATTTTGAGATACGTAAATTGCTAAAATTGACAGCATTACAGAATCATGATATAAAAAAAAAATTAATGGTTACTTAGTAAAGGCGCAAAAAGGACTTGTGTTGCAAAAGGAGATATCAATAGGAGAATTATAATTATGTTATATATTTTCTAAATTAATCAACAATAAAATTTGCATTAACAAATATTTTATATTAATTGAATGCTGTTGCAAATTTACTTTCCTAAATTTTTATTCTTGTTTTAGTAGTTTATTAATTCAATTAAGTTCTTTAATGGAAAAGAGAAAAAAAATCACTTCACCATTGATTTGATCGGTAAAAAGATTTAACTTTATAAAAGACTACAATTTTATGTGATCATTGGTAAAATCTCTCCTTTTAATGTATTCCAATAATTATATTTTCTAACAATAAATGAATAAACAAAAAAAAAACATTATACATTCTTTAAAACACTCATAAGTTGAAGTAAAAAAATAAACCAGTGTGCTTGTACAAAAACGAATTGCTTTTCGACATTATCATTAGATTACGCCTTTAAAGCCCACTGGAGATATATGTTAGTTTTAAATATGTACTTTAGTGTTGCAGTATTTATAGGATAATTGAATAGTGCCAATATTTTTGCGTTCAAAAAACGTTTTCAACAAATAAATAAAATTCGAAATCCTTGTATTATACTCAATTAGTTTTTGTGAGAAAAATAGTTCCACAAAAATAAGCTAACATTGATTTATGTATTATCTTGGTTAATTTGAGGAGTGATTAGTTAATATATTAGATGGTCTTTGTTTAATTTTGGAATTGAATGTTATAATATATAAATTTAAAATTGTTTATTCTTTTTATGATGGTGATTATTTGTTTTAAATGACACAAATATGAATATTCAATTTGAAAAGTTGTAAAAATGATTTTATTAAATAATAACTGTAAAATTAAAGTAACTAATAAGAAATTAACAAAACTAACAATTGAAATAACCGAAGACAGAAGGGCAAGTCAGATTAACGGCCATGCAACTCAAGAAAAATACTAAGAAGGGAAGTCGACATTTGTAGCCACCATTACAAGTTCGAAAGAAGAATATGATGCTAGACATACTCACAACCGTGCACAAAGAAGTTTCCAAGAGGGAACAGTGTTGTGATTCCAAAGAAGCCATCGAGGTGCTTTCCTCTTTAGAAGGAGGTAGATCGTGAGGCTGAGTTAGAAGTGATAAAGAAGCAATTGAAGGAGTTGCGCGAGGGCAGTGATCGAGTCAATGGACTATTGGTCGTGCGTACGAGAAGGCAAAACTCGGTCGTTGATGCAGTGACAATGCAACGCGATCGTCGCATCATTAGGTGGAGGAGAGTGTCACGTTCTGCCAATTCTCAGTAAGATTTTGTATCCGAATAGGGGCGGAAAAGTCTATAGTTTTGGAGAGGTTTATAGAAAACTCTAGAAGTCTCTAGATCTTTCTAGAAGGCTTTGGAGAATTCTAGAAGGAAGATTAGATATTTTCTAGGAAAACTTTGGAAAATCCTAGGAAGCAGTATAAATAGAAGTGTCACTCATTTATAAAACATCCAACAAATTGTAAGCAATCTTCCAAGCAATATAAAGTCTTCTTCTAAATCTTTCGAAGTCTTCCTTTTATTCTCTTAGCGATCTTAGCATAAAGGGCTTACTTGAGCTTATAAGATCATTTCATTCTCTTAGCGATCTTTGCATAAAGGGCTTACTTGAGCTTACAAGATCATGAAAGATTCTTGAATAAGTTGTCAAGTGTCGCATGGAGCTTTAATAAGACTAAGTGCCGCACGGAGCTTTAATAAGACTCTAAGTCTCTGACAATAAGGTTGCTAATCTTTCTACTATTTCTTTACTTTATTTTTTGTTGTTTGTTTTTTTTTTTTTTTTTTTTTTTTTTATGTGTGAAAGAGATTTTCGTATACATTTCACCTTAATGGTTTTTGTTCTCCTCGACAGATTGAAATTTTCCACGTGGAGGCACAAATGATAACTTCAAATGACCTACAGAAGTTTTGTGTGCTTTAGTGTTCAGGATGTAAGCATAAAAATCTTATAAAAGACAAAAATAAGTTTGAATGCACAGTGTAGCGTACCATGGATAGAAAACATTAGTGCCTTGATATTATATTTTTTTCCATATAGATTACATTACAACAATATGTATCGCTATCATATAGTTGAAGGCTCATTCACATTACGTTGAACAATATTGGATCTAAATTATATAAATGTGTACTAATTGTTAAATGTTGTGAAGACTTGATTCACTTGATTTTTGATAGTATTACTGCCGTTTATATGTGTTGATATTTAATCAACTTTATTATTGAAACAAATACTTTGATAAAGTAGATCAGTATACTTAGATACCAACAACTAAGTTTAAATGAGACTTTTAAATTGAGACGATTGAAATATAATGCAACTTATATTCTCTTTTTATATATTTTGACTTCTTTGTATTGCCTATGATTGGAGGAATACATGTTTCACAAGAAGAAGATGGATGGTAAAATATGTGCTAATTTTTTATTCATTTGTTTTTTTAGTTGTCAACTATATAATGTGATAAAAAAAATACATATTTTAATTATTCTAAAAGTGAATATGCTTAATCGTAAAATACAATGATTAAAAATTATAATTTATGATACTTAAGAGACAACATGTCTATTATTAATCTTGATCTTCTTTTATTGTTTCAAACCTTGGTGTCAAATGCTCTTTATTTATTATATTAGAGTATGAATAAATTTGTGATCTTGGTCTTCTTCTGATTATTAATTAATGCACCAACAAGCGTTTAAAAAGTTACTACATATAACCCTCAATAATAAGTGGGAGTGTAAATCTTGGATTCTTCTCTGTTTTGTAAAAATTGTTATTAGTAATCAACTATTAAATAAGTTTATGTGTGGCTCTAAAAAATCCATAAATTTGTCAAGAACATTTTTAGTATATTAACGATTTGTATGTTGGTAACTATGAGGTTAAATTTAAAGAATGTCTAGTTTAAAAATTCCTAATTTTATTGATCTAAGAAAGAAAAATGTAAATTATATTGAAATAAAACAGAATCAACAAATCCTTGGCTGACTCACGAATGATCCTATTTGGTGTGAATCTGAATTAGTCAAACTCTAATTAACGTGACAGATACCAAATGGAAAATTAAGAAAAAATATAACGGATCCCCATAAGAACATTAATATGGTCGTTAATTAAACTTCTATATTACAAGAATGAAATTTCAATTATTTTTCTATAAATACCAAAAGTCAATAGATATGATCCTAGAAGAAAATACTTATGCTAAATACATGATAAATTAAGGTAAAAACATATATTAACTAACATATTAGTGAGACCATTGGCCATCATATGGTCATTATTAATTAATTGAACAACTGGATATTCTAAAATGATGAAGATTTTTATTAAATGGTGAATCAAAATCATCCAATTAAAAGAAGTAGACGTTAAATAGAAGGCTAAAAACAAATATTAATATTTTGACAAAAAAATAGAAAAAAACATTTACAGAATGTGAAAAACAATAATGCATAACTGTCCATAAAATATAATATATTTAGTACAAAAATCTAATCTTCTTTAATATTCATTCAACATTTTTTTCTTATAAATTTAACTGGTGAAAGTTCTGTTTTGACTAAATTGAGACTAATTTTTTTCTTATATAATTCAGTTCTCGATAACAAACAAACTTAATAATTTAGATATTATTATTCGTGATATCGAAGTGGATTTGTTTTTTAATCCAACAAAAGGAAGACATTCATTTACAATTGAAGTTGGCTATTTTGACACTATTTTAGTGGTAAAAGAGAAGATATAAAATATCAAGGTATTCCTATACCAAAACAAACCCTAATCTTCAAAGGTAACGTTTTAGCCGATGACCTAAATATTCATTATTCTGATATTCTCGATCGGTCTCACATTCAACTGTCATAAATTTCGAATCGAATAAGAATGTTATGGTTAAGTCGGAACAATAAAAAATCAATCTCCTTCTCAAAATGCCGACGTCAATCAAATTAGTTATCATGTTAAAGGTGGACATTAAGGTTAGCCTTCGAAGTAAAAGAGAGAATCCACGAAAGTATGAAATGCGTAAAATTATATGAGTTAAATGGACTCGAATTGATCGATCATTACCTCCTTCAAGATTATGAATTTTCATATAGTTTAGAAATTGATGTTAGTATCTGATCTGATATCATTGCGTTTCTATTAACAATAATAACTTTTTCAGAATCGTCAGTAAATAACTAAAATGGATCAAAAGAAATTAACAATTACTCCATGATTTTGCCTAAATATACGATATAGACTAAGAAAATTCTAGTTAAAGGATGTCATATTGTCAAGTTGATGCTATTGAGATCTTTAAGGATAGTGTCATTGGTGGAGACTAGTTTTTTATGTTTTATTTTATAGTGTGCTAGTAATGTATTATCTTGAATATTGTTATAAGCAATTTGATATATTTTAGATTCGTCAAATGAACTTTACATAAGCCTCTTTATAGTTTAATTGATACTCAGAACATTGAAATAAAATGTTTCTTCATGACAAAATCAAATATTAAGAGAACAAGAAAATTACCCTTTCGTCTACTTTCTCAAACACTTTTAAAATTTCCATAAGTACTGAACATGTTTGAGGACGCACACTGAATTAAACTGTTATAAAAGCCTTACAAAGTATAATTTATAAAATACCAATTTAAATTTCTTCGTTATATAGGAGTTTTAAAAATTTTACATTTTATTTTTGTTTAAAAGGAAACTGTATAAAGTTAATTTAAATATTTAATATGAAAAAAGTTTGATAATTACCCCCACCAAATAACATTGTATTATTGAACTTTTCAATGTTTTTTAATTATTTTAAAATTCAAATTCAAAAAATAGTATACAATTTTTAATTTTAGAAAAAAAATATCGAACTATTCAGTTGATTACTATTTTTTCTTTTTGATAAATTTTAGATACAGATTTAGAAAAATATATCTTTTAACTTTTTTTAAAAAAAAAGAATAATTGTTCCTATACATTAATCGTTTTAATTTTAAAATATATAGTTATCATCTTATTTTCAATGTAATACTTTTTCTATTTCTGTCTTTTTAGAACAAAAAATAAATTAATAAATTAAGAATTATAATAATTACGATATTTATTATATTCCATCTCTCTTCAAATAATGTCTACTTCAAATTCCAACCATCGAATATTTAGAATATGTAAAAATTGAAAAGATATTTACTTTTGAATTAACAAGGATAAATTTGAGAAGGAACTTACTTTGAATTCAAATCTATTTTATTTTCAAGTTTAGAAAGTATATCTTAAGAACTTGTAATTGTTAATTTCTATAATGCTTGACTTGTGTCATGTAATACTTAGCAGGTAGCAATCAACAAGTACAAGAACCATTGTCAAACAACACCACGCACACTATCGGACACAAGCCTCCACACCATACTCTTGAAGACATAGGTTCTTCGAACTTGCGTATATTAAACTGATTCAAGATTAACTTCTCTTATTCTTAGAGTGTCGGAACTACATCCCATCCCCTAATACTACGTGTCGAACAGGGACACCCGATCCCCTAATACTACGGGTCGGAACGTGACACACGATCCCCTAATTACTAAGTGTCGGAACGTGCACCGATCCCATAATACTTACTTGTGGGAACGTGGACACCCGATCCCCTAATCTCATTAATTTTTATTTCATAAAGTTTTCGTTTGCCGAGGCGTCATCTGAACAGAGAGAATTCAAGGTAAGGATTCGACAGTATCAAATATTTTTATCCACCACAATACACATTACCAACATATTAAACCCACAATCAACTATAGAAGACTGTACAATACCACCCAATACAGATTCAATCGCTATAAGAGTTTACTATGAAATGCAATAAACCATAAACAACCTCACAGGAAAGAATCGCGATCAGCAAGTTACTTCTCAATGCTTGATTTCATCTTCGCTTTTTTTCTCATTTTCTCGATCGTTCTCCTATCTTCTGTGTCTTTTATTTTTCCTCTCCAGATTCTTTTCTTGTACCCTAAATATCACATAATTCAATTGTAAAAAGATTGAATAAAAGATTTACCCACCACTTTATTTCAAGGTGTACTTCTTTTAACCCCAAGTAAATAAATTATTAACTTACCCACTAATTTCATAAAGTTCTCAGAATGGTCAAAACACCCCTTAAAAACTTTTCGCAGAAATCTTCCCCAGTCGAGGTTTACGCAACCGGTGACGGGTCAGTCGTGTCTATGGACCGCTTCAGTGCTGCAGGTCGTCACAAAAGTTGCAAAGAGTTAAAATGTAGTAAAGGTGTTTGTGACGGTCCGTGTATCTACGACGGTAGTGTGTTGAAGGCTCCGTTAGTGGAGTTCAGCGAGTCGCTCTAGTACCCAGATGTTTAGAGTTGAGTGTTTTGGAATGGAGCCCTCGACGGTCCGTCGTGACCAGACGGTACGTCGCCTGATCGTCAACCCAGTCAGTTATTTTCAAAATAATTCTACTGCTCGGACCGACTAAACAGGTTGTTACATATAACAATTTTCATAACATTGCACAATTCACAACAACACAATTATAATATCACAGCAATAATGATTCAACCAGCTTTCAAACCTTTCTCAACCCATTACACATAAATAATTAATCACATTGCTATTTATTACCCCTTTTTCATCATTAGAACTGTTCAACGTGGACAAGTCAACCCTCACCAAGACCCACTACTCCCAAACATATGCCACAACGAAATACACACATTCGATATACTTAACAAGTGTTTAGAAATCCACTTGCCTCAATCAATCAAGAATTCACTCCGTGACTTTAGCCTTCCCTTTTCGTTGAATTTCCAACTTAAAGCAATCTATTCAAATAAATGACCGCGATAAGATTTCGAAACTAACAACATTCATATTGCTACATGTCTAACTTAGATCTAAAACTCACCCAAATTTATAATAAAGTTTCTAATTCTTGATTCCAACCAATAGGTCAAATCTCATATAATTGCTCCAAAAACTACAATCATCATAGTTTTCATATAAAAATTACTCCAAATATTTAATTACCTATCTCAATATAGAAAAACTTAATTTATAATAGGAGAATAAAATAATAATATTAAGAATTAGAAGCCACTAGTTAAGAACCAATGACAAAAATAAAACATGAACCTCATTTCAATTCAACTCTTATGTGACCAGACTGATTATAATAATTTAAATGCATATAACTTAAACCATTTTCCTTCACCCACAATGTCACCTTGGTCATTTCTCTGACTATGTGACTATGTTATACAACTCATTTGGTAGTTAAACAATAATAATATAATCCTTACAATACCGTTTTTAATTTCCTATATGCCAACATATTAAAATATGTATTTGTATGATATATTCTTATTTCCATTCTTATCAATTCAGTCCTACAACACTTACAACTAATCCCCATAACCATTATCGATAGAAGCAACAACTTGTCTTTAATCTAGTAAGTTGACACCAAATCTCAAATTCAATTCTTTCCACACCAAATACGTAATAATAATAACAATAATTTACTATATAATGACATCAATGAATAATCACAAGTTCATATATTAACTGTCAGAACCAAACCGGGCCGGGGGGGTGGGGGGGGGGGGGGGGGTGCGCCGGGAGACTGGGCACCCACCCTTATCCTACTATGTTGCGAACCAACCCATCCAAGTCCCAACGTTTCAACCATAAACTAAAACAAAATATAATGCGGAAGACTTAAAGCTCATTCATGAAAAATCGATTAAATAACTTATAAAATTCAATACTAGTTATTCCCAAAACCCTGGGAAGTCATCACCCCAAGAACCATCTATGATCAAATTTACTAAATCAAGAGGATTCTCAGAGCTAAAATAAACCAAACGCTAGTCCATGCTGGAAATTCAAGGCTCAAGACATGAGGAAGAAGATACAGTTCCTAGCTAGGAAGCATTAAGCTACCCTGAAATCGGTGTAATGAAGACTGGGAGAGTTGCGGTTGAGTGAAGACGACGGTATGTTTGGCTGCACTCCACATTATAAACAAATGAAAACATTACAAGTAGGGGTCAGTACAAAAACACGAGGTACTGAGTAGGTATTCAATCGGCCAACTCACAATAGAAAACATATATATCAAATTAATATCATAAATCAACTACAATACTCAACAGTAGCAAAAAACAAGTTCTATAAATCATTAATAGCACGCCAAGTTCACCCATGAGGACTCAAGCCTCAATGCCATACACAATTTGGGAATTAGGTTCATTGAGTGAGCATGATAGTCTTTTCAAGATTCATTCTGTTTATTTCTCTCGGGTCGGTACGTGACACTCCGCTCCGTAACTACGTGTCGGTTCGTGACCACCCTCCCCCTAATTATATGTGTCGGTTCGTGACACCCGATCCCCTCTGTTACGTGGCGGTTCGTGACACCCGATCCACTAACACTACGTGTCGTTTCGTGGACACCCGATCCCTAATTTCTATGTGTCGGTCGTGACACCCGATCCACTAACACTACGTGTCGGTTCGTGACACCGCTCACTAATTACTACGTGTCGGTCGTGACAACACCGTTCCACTATCTCATCCACTTTAGTTCAACAAGCCTTCTTTATTACTAAGGCATAATCAATCTCATAACAAGGCAGATAGGGCTTTTCAAGATTTAAGATTCAATAGCTCATCATGCTATTTTATCACAATTATGTAATCATATCTATACAAGCATAAAATTAAGCATAATCAGGAAGGGTTTACAAAACACTATTCAATTACATATAATTCGCTATTAAGAGTTACTACGAATAGCCATAAAAACGACATAACCTACCTACACCGCCGAATTCGTGATCAAAACAAGCTAATCTTCAAGTCTTTGCTTTCCTCTTCGTTCGTCTCTTTCTCTCGTTCGTTTCTCCCTCTCTTCTTCTCTGTTTTTCTATTTTCTATTCAAAACCATTTGTCCTTTACCCTAATGTAATTATATTAGGATAAGAGATGTATAAAAGTAAACCACTAATTAATTTAAGGTTACTCCTTTACCCCTCAAGAAAGTGGATTATTAATATCAAAAAAACCACTAACTTTGTTAATATAAGAAGGAATCTCCAAAAAACGCCCCTTAAAATATTTAACAGAAATCTGACCCAGACTGGGATTACGCAGTCTGTGACGGGCCGTCGTACCTGTGACTGGCCGTCGTGCCTGCGACGGTCCGTCCTGCTGCTCTTCACAAAGCTCAGAGACTCGTTTTCAGTAAAAAGGTCTGCGACTGCCCGTCATGCATGAGACGGTCCGTCCTGCCACCTCGTCGTGACGTTCAGAGAGTCGATCTCAGTACCCAAATTTTCAGATTCTAAGTGTTTTTGGAACGAGACCCCCTCGACAGTCCGTCGTGACCATGACGGTCCGTCGTGGGGTCCGTCGACTCAGCCAGTTTTTCCAGAAATAAAATCTGCTGCTCAAAATGACTAAACAGGTCGTTACAATAGATGACCAATTGAAACATCGTTTCTTCCTGAACGATCGTAAGAAGAATAAACAAGGGCCAAAAGGGAGCACCGAATCTGTAAAAAGAGTGGGTTCTGCTTGCATATTTCAACCTCCTTCTCCCAAGTGGACTCTCAAATGGTCGATTCTTCCATTGAACTTTGATGGATGAAATCTCCCTTGATCATCAACGGACGAATTTCTCTATTAGAATGCAAAACAGGCTCTCATATAAGTCAAAATGTCATTCAAGCAGAACTGAGTTCCCAAACGAATGATGTAGTTTCCATCCCATGGTATCTTTTTAGAAGAGACACATGAAATCACCGAGTGCACTCCTGAAGCCCGGGAGGCACGGCTAAGTCATAAGCACCTCACTACTCGCTTGAGTACTTCAAATGGCCCAATATACCTCGGGCTTAGCTACCTCTGTACCCAAACCGCATCCACCCTTCATGGGTGAAACTTCAGCCAAAACTGCTCACCC
>JAKWJA010001904.1:0-18486 GCA_027704765.1 Solanum habrochaites | reverse complement strand
GTTTTTATGCTCTCGTAGTAAACCTCTTAATATAGCGAGATATGTGTTGGTTTGGTATTATAAAGTCTTCTATATGCTTAATTGGTGTTTAATTCATGATGTGATTTATATATAATGATTGTGATGAAACAAGCATGATGAAGATATGAATCCCAAATCTTGATAAAAACCTAATCTCTTGTTAATGATATGTCTTGATATAAAAGAAGAACTTGATGACTCAACTAAAGTGAATGATATGATGACGCCTTGGTAATAAAAAAGGCTGATGATTTTAATTATAATAGATTAGTGGATCGGGTGTCAGCGTAACGACCAACACATAGAATTAGTGGGACGGGTGTCACGACCACACGTATATGTAAGGGTATCGAGTGTCCTACGACACATAGAATTATTGGGGGACGGTTGTCACGAACCGACACGTAATTAGTAGGTGATCGGAGTGCACGTAAGCTCGGCACATTTGAAGTAGGGGATCAGAGTGTCAACTTCCGACACATGCATTAGGGGATCGGAGTTGTCACTACCGGACACAAAGGAATAAAACCGATACTGATCTTGAAGATGCTAAGCATACTCAAGCTAAAGAACATGTTCCCCAAAGAGATTGTGTGGAGGTTGAGTCCTCAAGATATGATCGTGATATTCTAAAATGATTTTATACTTGTGCTACAACTGTTAAGAATATTATTTGTTGATTTTCAATGATTTGTCTAGATATAGTGCTTTCTATTTTGAGTTGGCCGATGAACCGGTACTCAGTACTTGTGTTGTATGACCCCTACATTTTTATTTTTCTTCTTGTTTATTTGTGAATGCATCAAACGTGCCGTCATCTCGACTCAACAGTATTCTATTCTATCCAGCCTTCGTCACCACCCAGCTCTTCAGGGTGAGCTAATGGTCTTCTAGCTTGGCTGGATCCTCCTCCTCGGTCTCGTGCCTTGAAGTTTCGCATAACTATCTTTTATTTTGTTTTTGTTTTGTTTTTTTTTTTTTAGCTCTTAGAATACTCTTAGTTTGTAATTGATTCATAGATGTTCTTGTGGTGATGACTTCCCCAGATTTTTTGGGGAATAATAATGTTGAATGTATAAGTTATTGAGTTGTCTTTTATTTATGAGTTTAGTCTTCCTGCTTGCTTTATGTTTGATATTAAATTGACATGATCAGGTTTGATTTGGTTGTTTCGCTCACGGAGGGAAATGTGGGTTCCATTCGCAGCAAATTTTGGGTCGTGACAGGAGAGAAATGGAAACCTCTGCTATTGCCTTACTCTTCCTTGGCTTATAGTAGGATAATTTATGCTATAATGGACTGCTAAGGATAATTACTGGGATGCCTGTAGGCAATAATGAATAAAAGATCTAGGTGCCTGGGGTGAGGAGAATTGGGGTTTCCTGATTGCTTGGACAGGAAACGACTATACCTGGACTAACAACAGTGGTTGGGGAGAACATGTAATTTCAAAGCAGACTAGATCGAACTTTTGGAAATGATGCATGGATGAGAAATGGGGGCATGTTAGAGTAGATTATGGGAATCCTAGCATATCTGATCATAGTAACTATGGTGCTATCTTCAACAAGACTCTGCAAGTGCATGGGACGGTAGCTTTAAATTCTTCAATGTTTGGACTGAGCATGAGAATTTTATGAAACTGGTAGAAACTGTATGGAGTAAAGATTATGGTTATAACAAAATGAAGCAAGTGTGGTCTAAATTGAAAGCCCTTCAACTTGTCCTAAAGCAGTTAAATAGGAAAGAATTCAAGTATATTGGGAATCAGATTGAGATGGCTAGAATGGAGGTAGCAAGTATCCAAAACCAGCTTAATGTTCAAGTTACTGATGAACTGATAATGCAGGAGAAAGAGATGTTGATTAAACTTGAAAAGTGGTCTTTGATTGAAGAAAGTGCCCTGAGACAGAAATCAAGGATAAACTGGATAAAGTTAGGGGATGCAAATACTAAGTACTTCAGTTCAGTGATTAAGAAGGAAGCAAAGAACAAATAAAAGCAATTATATGTCCATGCAACGGAGAAATGAGTATGATCAACAAGTATTGCAAGAGGAGTTTTGTGATGGCTATAAGGCTTATGGGAACCTCAGCAGGCAAACTTCCAGCCATCAATGTCCAAGTGATGAAAAGAGGGCTACATTGACAAAGCATTATAACTGTCAAGTGTGTACTGCAGTAACAGATTAAGAATCTCATGATGGGCTAAAATCCATAGGTTATGTTAGAAGCTCTCCAGGGGTAGATGGATAAATGCCTTTTTATTTAGCACACTTGGAAGATCATTAAAGATGACATGATGTGAGGCTTTTAGAGAGTTTCTTCTTATCTTTAACAACTGGCAAAGCTCCATAAAGACTTAATATTGTACGCTAGTGTCTCTCATACCAAATGGTTAGAATCCAAAAACTGGAAGAGTATATAAGGGCCTATAGCTGTTTGTACTGTGCTTATAAGATCATCTCTCTCCAAATACTAACTACCAACCGCTGCATGTTGTGATCCCAAATGTATTTGTGACATCAAGCAAGATTTATTCCCGGAAAAAGATAGCTGACAATAGAGGGCTTGCTCATGAGTTAGTTAAAGTCTTATCTAGGAAGCAGATTCTCCTAAAGGTGTCATCTGAAGATTGATTTGCAGAAAAGCCTTATGATTCAGTGGAATATGGGATTATTTGGAGCAAGTAATGTTTGGACTAGGCTTCCCGGATTTTGTGCAGTGGGACATGAGTGTGTTACAACAGTGAACTTTCTAAGTAGTGAATGGAACAGAACCTCTAGAGTTTTGAAGGCAGCCAAAGGGGCTAGACAAGGGATCCAATGTCCACTTCCTTGTTTTGCATAGCAAAGGACTCCTGGTAGGGCCTGCTTCAGGGGCGTAAAGGGATAAAAAATTCAGCGTATTCAGCTAAGTGGTTCTAAACTTGATATCAACTCATCTAGTTTTGGTCGTGATCTAACTATTGTTTGCTAGAGGAGAATCTGGACTCGATTAAAGCTATTCAACTGTGTTTTTCCTCAATTTTCCAAGCATCTCTGGATTACAAGAAACCTAAGCAAAGAGCTCCCTATACTGTGGAGGTGGGCAGCAGTAATGAAAAAAAAACCAAAATTGTTCAACAAACAGCTTGGGATACAGATGGGAGGATCTTCCCTTCAAGTACTTAGGTGTGCCATTGTCTTCAAGAATGATGTCAATTAATGCATGGGATCCCTCATAATAAATTATGGCAAGAATCACTCATGGACAACTAGGAGCTATCCTATGCAGGTAGAGCATAGTTGTTCAGACTGGTGGTTTGTGAGTCCAAGCTTTTGGGCACAATTATTTCATTTTTTCATTCAGGCCAAGATAATTAACTAGTAAGAAAGGCTTTTGTGTAGAAGTTATCTTTGGTCTGATCAGGGTAATTACTACTAGAAAGCTTTATACTTGGAGAGAGTATGTAGGGCCTAGAAAGAGGAGGGTTGGGACTGATAAATATCACATCTGGAATATAGCAGCTATAAAACACCAAGCTGTGCTGGGATTAGCAAACAAGGAAGACAAGCTTGGATAAGTGCATACCTACTACTACTTAAAAGTGCAGAGTCCATGGCAGAAAAGAGAACAAGCTAGCTGGATTATCATGAAAATATGCGACGAAACATATAGGTAGATCAATTTCAATTAAAAGAAGGAAAAGGGGATTGGTGCAACAGATCTATTATTACCTAAGAGGTGAGCAAGCTAAGCCGTGATGGAAAGCTTACTGTATAAGATGCACCAGGCAAAGCTATCTTCACATTATGGGTGCTGTTACATAGAAAGCTTGCAACCTGGACAGATTACTTGCCTGGGGAGTGTACCATGTATACAACTTGTGTAATGTTAAAATGCCCTGAGGAAGCATGTCATCATAATGATTCTTGAAGTGTCAATATGCAGAAGAATTTTGGGAGATAGTTTTGGCATGTGAGTGGGGCTGGTAGTTGCACAACACCAAGAATTTGATACAGTTCAGAGCTGTGGTATATACAAATGGGAAGGAGACTATACAACTCAATTGTTCAAGATGATTTTGGCTGAAAGTGTCATACTATATGGATGAGAGAACAAGAGAATATTTGAGACAAGAAATGTGTGGATAGATGAGGTACAAGTCAAGAGATGCCTATGTAACTATTGTTAGAGTCTTCTATACTATTAACAAGTTTCATTTGTCATAGAAGTCTATGAAGTAAATAGTTATAGTGTTTGGTGTTATTTTGAGTTGTATTTGAATCAACATGCTGATGTTAGTGCTTTGCATTGTAAAGTTGTTCTTAATTAATGAGAGATTACCAAAAAAAAATAATATAACAACAATAATATCTAAAATAAAATAATCAAATAAAATAATAGAAAAATATAAATATACAATAATAATCTAATAATAATAATACTAATAATAATAAATAATCACAATAATATATAATAAATTAATAATATAATCATAATTTCAATACATAATACCAACAACAACAACAACAACAACAACATAATAATAAGACCATAAGAAAAATAATAATAATACAAGAATAATAATTAGAAACTAAACAAAACAATAATAATAAAAGATAATAATAAATCATAATAATCAAAATATAATAATCAAAAATAATAATAATAATAAATAACAAATTAAAAATACTAATTATTGCATAATATAATACTATAATACACAACAAAATAATGATAGAATAAAACATAAATATTACTAATAATATAACACTAATAATAGATAGTAATAATAATAATAATATAATCATATAATAATCAAAAACAACAATAACAATAAATAACAAATAACAATATTAATAATAATAAAAATATAATAACTATATAATAATATAAAAGGGGGGGGAAGCAAGTGGGCCCTCCCCTCTCCTCCTCTCCTACTATTGGCTCCTCCTCCTCCCTCCTCGTCTCCTCTGCTACCCCCCCCTTCTCCTCCCTCCTCGCTCCTCCTCCTCCTCCTCACTCCTCCTCCTGCTGCTCCTCCTCCTCATTCTTCCTCATCCTCCTCCCACTAACTCCCACCACCTATTACAAATCCCCCTCTACTACTAAAACACTAACCATAATAATATCAATGATAACACTACTCCCCTCCTCCATCATGAACAATAACTACTACTAATTCCATCTCTCCTCCTCATCATCGATCCTACTCATCTCCTCCTCAACCCCATAATAATCCTCATCGCACAATACCACCTATAATATTTCCCCAAATTATAATTAATAATAACAATAACAATAATAATAATATTAATGATCAAATATAACTAATAATTTAATAACTACCACAATAATAATAAATAATAAAATATAAAATAACATAATATAATAGAAAAATCTAAAAGACAAGAATAATAATAATAAAAAAATTAAATAAAATAATAATATAATAACAATAACATAATCTAATAAAAAAAAATAATAATAATAATAATAATAAATAAACAATACTAACATAACAGTAATAATCATAATATAGATAAAATAAAAAATAATAGATAATAATAATTACATAATAATATAATAAAATAATAATAAATAATATATAATAATACTAATAATAATAATAACAATAACAATAATACAACAACAACAACAAAACAACAACAATAATAACTAATAATAACTAAAGTAATAAATAACAATAATCACAATAATAATAATAACAATAATACTAATAGAAAAATAATAAAAACATAATAATAAAAAATCATAATAATCATAACATAATACATAAGCATAACACAACAATAATCATAATAATCATAATAAATACAACAATAATAATTATACGATAATGAATATATTAATAATAATACTAATAATAATAATAATAATATAATATAAAATAACATATAACCTAGAATAATAATAAAGATTATAATAATAATAATAATAACATAACAAATATAACAATAATAATATAACAATACTAATAAATAGATAATAATAGATAATATACTATAATACATAATAATAATCATAATAATAAATAACAAAAAACCATTCGAACAATAAACCAATAATAATAATACTAAAATTAACCGTAATAACATAATAACAATAATATAATCTAACACTACTAACAATAGACAATATTAAAAATCATACTGTAATTCTTATTATAAATACTAACCATAATGATAATAATATAATAATAATAGAACACTAATAATAACAATAAGCATAACAAAACTAATAAAATACTATAATAATAACAGCAATAATAACCCTAAGAATAACAATAACAATAATACAATATTAATAACAATAATACTAATAATAATAACTATAATCATGATAATAAAAAATCAAAATATATAATAAATAAATAATAATAAAAATTACAATCATACTTAAATAATATAATATAATAATAAATGAATGTGATGATAATAATAACAATAACAATAATAATAATAATAACAATAATAATAATATTAAAAATAGGAAAATAATAATAATAATAATAATAACCACAATAACCATTATAACAATAAATAACAAATTAATAATACTAATAATAATAATAAAGTAATAAACAATAATAACAATAATAATAATAATAAACAACTAATAACATAACAATATTAAACAATAATAATTAATTATTATTATAATAATAACAATAATTATAATAATAATAATAATAATAAGAACAATAATAATAACAATAATAATAACAAAAATAATAATAATAATAATAATAATAACAGCAATAATAACCCTAATAATAACAATAACAATAATAACAATATTAATAACAATAATACTAATAAATATAACTATAATAATTAATAATAAAACTTACTACTAATAATAAATAATCATAAAGAAAAAAATTACAATAATAGCTTACAAGAATGTAAAATAATTAATAATCATGATGATGATGAGAATAATAAAATAACAATAACATAATGAATAAAACCAAACCACCACAACAACAACCCAAAAAATAAAAAGAAACAATAATAACAATAGGAAGAATAACAATAATAATAATAATAAACAATAATAACAATAATATAATACATAATAATAACAACTTGTAATAATAATAATTAATAAGAGTAACAATAATAATAATAATAACAAAAATAAATAAAATAATAATAATAATACAATAATAATAATAGTAACACATAATAATTTAATAATAATAATAAAAACCAATAATACCAATAAGAAATATATTAATAATAATCATATTAAGAATAATAACAAGAAACAAACACAATAAATAACCAATACTAATACTAAGAACAATAATTAATAATAATATAATAATAAAACAATTCCATAATACTAATAAACAATAATAATAATAATAACCCCAATATAAGCAATAACATGGATAATAATAAATATATTAAAAATAATAATAATAAACTAATAAAAATCATAAAAATAACAATAATAGTAATAAAACCTATAATAATATAATAATAACAATAAGCATTAATAATACTAACCAACTATAAACATATTATAATACTACGAAACAACAAATATAAACAATAATAATAAGAATTATGGAAAAATAAGTAAACAATAATAATAATAAGAACACTAAACCAACCACAAACTAACAACACATAAACTAAAATAAATAAGATAATAATAGATACTAATAATAATAATAATAATAATAATATAATAATCATAACCAATACTAATAAGAACAATAATGACAATAATATACACATAATAATAATAACATAATAATAATATAATAAGAAAATAATACTAATTAATTTTAATGCTACTAATAATAAATAAAACAAGAAGAAGAAGAACCAGAGAAGAAGCGGAACCAAGAAGAGACAAGAATAACACGAAGAACAAGAAGAACAAAAAACAACACGAAGAGAGAAGGAATCAAAGAATAACAAGAACAAAAAGAACAACAACAACACAAACAAACAACAACCAACAAGTAAGAAGAAAGAAGAAGAAAACCAGAAGAGGCAGACGAAAGGAACGAGAACAAGAAGAAAACGAAGAACAAGCAGAGAAGGAGAAGAAGTAGAAGAAGAAGAAGAAAAGAAGTAGACACGAAACAGAACAAGAAACAAGAATGTAAGGGACTAATAAAACAATTAATAAAACGACGAAGAAGCAGGAATAATAAGAAGAAGAAGAAGTGTATTAAGAACATATAAGAATAAAGAGTAAAAGAAGAAAAATGTAAGACGCAGAAGTTATGAAGCAAGCAAGAAGCAATGATAATAAAGAAAGAAGAAGAATATAAAGAATGAATACGAACAACAACAATAATAAGTACTACGAAGAAGAACAAGAAACATAAAATAATATAAGAATAAGGAAAAAATAGATATAGAACAATAAACATAATAAACCAATAACAATAATAATAATAATAACAATAATAATATAGTAAAAATAAGGAAAAATATAATAATAATATAATTAATTACAAAAAAAACAAAAAAATTACTACTATAACAATCATAATAATAATAATAATAATAATAATAATAATACTTATAATTATAACAATAACAATAATAACATTAACAATAATAATAATAGCTAACAAGTAAATGCTGAAGCTGAACTAACAAACAAAGCTAAAGTAGCTAGGAAATTGAGTTTAGCTATAGAGGAGGTACTTGGGAGCTCAGATCTAGAAGGGTTTGAGGAAGATGGTCAAAATGTTGACAATGGAACAGTAACAAAGAGCTTAGAGAAGACAACACCAGATGCTATGATAGATGATGATCAGGGGCAAAAGAAGGAAACAAACGAGCCATGGGTTAATATGTTTAAAAATAATCGAGTTGCTAGTAATGGAATGCAACTATCTTATTTTCCCCCACAGGTAGTTGATGGGCAAGCAGTGGTGCAGCTTGAGGAGAAAGAGGTCCAGGAAGAAGAACAAAAGTGGAAGAGTGCTCTCATTGCTTACGTGATAGGTGATTGTCCAGGGTATAACACTATGAAGAGGTACATAATGCTGAATTGGTCGAATGTGAGTATGCCAGATGTGTTTCTACATGAAGATGGGTACTTCCTAATCAAGTTTCAGAAAGTTAGTGATATGAATGAGATCTTATTCTCAGGGCCTTATACTATTAACAATCGTCCAATAATACTGAAGCAATGGTGTCCTGAGTTTGATTTTGGGAGTGAGTTTCTCACAGAAATCCCTCTATGGGTTAACTTTCCAAAACTGCCTTTGAACTGTTGGGGAGTGGGATCATTGAGCAGGATAGCAAGTGCTATTGGAGTTCCTATATTTGCAGATGAGTGTACTACTAAACAAACTAGGATCTCGTATGCTAGAATGCTAGTGGAGGTTAATGTTACGAAATCTATACCTCAAAAAATAGCAGTTCTGGACCCAAATGGAAAGACATTCCTACAAGATGTAGTGTTGGAATGGAGACCCCAATATTGTGATAAATGCCAGAAGCTAGGACATGTATGTCAATTGGAGGAAGTTTCAAAAGAGGAGGTAACTAAGAAAAGAAGGCCATGGAAGAAAGTAACACAAACATGGCAATACAAAGGGCCAATATCACAGAAGAATGGTCAAGAGAAGCAGGGTGAACAAAGACAAGAGAAGAGTCCTAGTCCAATACTGAATAAGCAGAAGGAAGAACAGGAAAAGGAGCAGGTCACACAACATGAGTTTGAGCAAAAAACTCCAAAAAATAATGAAGACCAAGAGTATAGACAGCTGGAGTTAAGCTTGGATAACTTTCCAATACTGAAGCCAATACCAACAAGGAATGGATTTGAGAGCTTGATGCATACTCAAACCCCAAAGCCTTCACTATACCAGACCTATTGATAGAGGGGCCCCGAGCCAACAAGATTGTGATAAGTGGTTGTTTTGGAATGATGAGGGGAATGAATAAAAGGTATAAGCAGAAGGAGATTAAACTGCTTTTACAGAATAAAGTGAGTTCTAGCAGGTTTAGTAGAAACAAGAGTAAAAAGCAATAATGTGAGATCAGTGCTTAGGAATGAACTGGTTGGAAGGCTCTACACAACTATGATGATAGTCCTAAAGGGAGGATATGGCTGATATGGGATGACAATTGGTATGAGGTCAAGAAGATTACCAACTCTGCTCAAATGCTGCATTGTCAGGTCAATGAAAGAAGCAAAGGATACCAACTCATCTTAACTGTAGTGTATGGTCTGAATACAGTTGAACAGAGAAAGAGCCTGTGGAAAGAAATTGAGACTCTATCTAAAGGTATTACTCAACCTTGGCTTATAGTTGGGGATTTTAATGCTATAATGTCTGATAAGGATAGATTAGCTGGGGTGCCTGTTACCACTAATGAGATAAAAGATCTTGGTGAATGTGTGAGAGAAATAGGGGTTAAGAACGAAGTGACGGGAAACTTACTATACCTGGACTAACAAGCAATGTGGAGAGAACAGAATTTCAAGCAGAATAGATAGAGCCTTTGGTAATGATGAATGGATGGACGATGGGAAAGTAAGTGTAGGAGTTGAATCCTAGCATTCTGAATCACCAGCTGATGGCGTAATCTTCAACAAACTCCTCAGCATGGGAAAGGTGGATTTAAATTCTTCAATGTTTGGACTGAGCATGATAGTTTTATGCACATGGTGGAAACCATATGGAGTAAAGACTATGGCTATAGTAAAATGAAACAGGTGTGGTGTAAGCTGAAAGATCTACAACCTGTCCTTAAGCAATTAAACAGAAAAGAGTTTAAGTATATAGGGAAACAAATTGAGATGGCTAGAATGGAAGTAGCAAATATTCAAACTCAACTAAGTGTTCAAGCTACTGATGAGCTGATTATGCAGGAGAAAGAGATGTTGATTAAACTTGAAAAATGGTCTTTGATTGAAGAAAGTGCCTTGAGACAAAAGTCAAGGATAAAATGGATACAGTTAGGAGATGCAAATAACAAGTACTTCAGCTCAGTTATTAAAGAGAGAAATCAAAAGAAGCAAATAAGAAGTATCATGTCATTGAAAGGGGAAATGTTGTATGATCCACAAAGTATTCAAGAGGAGTTTGTGATGTTCTATAAGGGACTTATGGGGACCTCAGCAGGTAAACTTCCAGCCATCAATGTACAAGTGATGAAAAGGGGGCCTATATTGACAAGGGAGCAGAGATTACAGTTGTGCACTGCAGTAACTGAACAAGAGATTTATGATGGACTAAAATCCATTGGGAATGATAAAGCACCTGGGGTGGATGGGTTCAATGCTTTCTTTTAAGCACTGGCAGATAATAAAGATGAATATCATGACCTGTTAAAGGTTTTTTCATAAAGGTAGGCTGCACAAAGAATTTCACTTGCTACTCTTTGTGTCTATCATCCCAAAAGTCAGAACCCAAAAACGTGAAAAGGTATAGGCCTATAGCTGATGTACTGTGATGTATAAGATCATATCCAAAGTATTAACCAACAGGCTGCATGGTGTGATACAGTCTGTCAATTGTGATAGTCAGGCAGGGTTTATTCCAGGAAGGAAAATTGTTGATAACATAGTGCTGGCAAATTGAAATGGTACGGCTTATACTCAGGAAACATATTCCTAGAAGTGCTGAAGATTGATTTCGAAAGCCTATGACAGTGGAATGGGATTTGGTTAGCAAAATTATGGTTGGACTAGGATTTCCAAAGATGTTTGTACAGTGGATCCGAAGTGTGTGTTAAAACAGTGTAAATTCACTCCATAGTAGTGAATGGACAGAAATCACAGGCGTTTTGAAGCAGCAAAAGGTTTGAGGCAAGCGGATCCAATATCACCTTTTTCTTGTTTCCATAGCTATGGAGTACCTGCGGAGGATTCTTAAGGGGGCTTAAAGAATGAGAAAAAGTTCAAGTATCATCCAAAGTGTCTAAACATGGATATCACTCATCTATGTTTGCAGAGATCGCTACATATGCTAGAGGTGATCTAGAATCTATTAAACTGTTCAAAGGGTTTACTCATTTCTCAAGCTTGTTACACGCAAACTTAGCAAGAGTTAAGATATTGTGGAGGGTGCAGCAGGGAAGTGAAACAACAATTGTGCAACCAACTGGGATACAGGATGGAGCGAGCTACATTTAAGTATTGGGGTGCCTTGTCCATCCAAGAGAAGATGTCAGTAATGCAATGTAACCCCCATTGAGAAAATTAGGGCTAGAATCAACTCATGGACAGCGAGGCAGCTATCATATGCAGGTAGAGATAGCTGTCGATGTGTTGGTTGGTGTCCAGGCTTATTGGGCACAATATTCATCTTCCCAGCTACGATGTTAAATGATAGAAAGCCGGTGTAGAGCGATCTATGGTCGGGAGCAGGAACAGATACTAAGAAGGCATTAATGCTTGGAAAGGTCTGTAGGCCATAGAAGGTGAGGGAGGATGGGTTGATAAACATTGCAATTGGGAATAGAGCCAGCTTAGCCACGCTTGATGGATTAGCAAATAAGGAAGACAAGCTTTGGATAAAGTGGATACATACTTATTACTTAAAAGGGCAGAATGTATGGCAGAAGAGAGAACAAGCCAGCTGGATGATCAGGAAAATAATGCAGGCTAAAATCATAGTAGATCAAGTCCAATTAAAAGAAGGAAAAGGGATGGTGAAACAGCTCTATGACTATCTAAGAGGGGAGCAAGCTAAGCCTGAATGGAAAGGTCTAATGTTTAAGAATGCAGCCAGGCCAAAAGCTATCTTCACACTTTGGATCTTGCTGAATAGGAAGCTAGCAACAGTTGATAGATTAGCTAAATGGGGAGTGGTACATGATCCAACCTGTGTAATGTGTAAAGGTGCTGAGGAAAGTCTAGACCATTTGTTTTTGCAATGTCACTATGCAGAAGAAGTGTGGGAAAGAATTCTAACATGGGCTGGTTTCTACAACAGACCAAGGACCTGGATACAGTTCATGCATTGGAGTATAAAAAATGGGAAAGGGAAGACAACAAAAGCTCAACTGTTTAAGGACACTTAGGTTGAAGTGTCTAGCTATATGGAATGAAAGAAAAAGAGAATGTTTAAGACACTTTTTTTTTTCTTCGAAGTTGCGTGATTAGATGAGGTAGTCAAGAAGATAGCCTATGTTACTATTGCTAGATCTTCTATTAGTATTAACAATGTCATAAGCCATAGGAAGATTTGAAGTAGCTAGTAGTTTGGTGTTATTTTGATATGTTGTTTTAGAGTAAGCATGCTGTGATAGCTGCTTTGTTTTGTAATGTTGCTACGGTAATTAATGAAGATTGTTACCAAAAAATAATAATAATAATAATAATAATAATTATAATAATAACAATGATAACAATAATAAAAATAAAAATAATAATAACAATAATAATGACAATAACAATAATAATAATAATAACAATAATAATAACAATAACAATAATAATAATATTTATAACAATAACAATAATAATAATAACAATAATATTAACAATAACAATAATAATAATAATAACAATATAATAATAAATAATAATAGAGCTCTTCTTCTCAAATGCTCTCAGTGCACGTTAGCTTAACGTGAGCTGAAAAGTGTCAATGGCGAGGGGAAGAGGAAGGGGACGTGGGCGAGGTCGGAAACCATGGTAATGGATGATAGTAGCTCAAGAGGAACTCATGTGGAAGAAAAGGGCTCACAGCAGCAGGAGCAAGCTCAACAAGAGGAAGCTAATTATGAAGATGAGCTAACTACAAGTACTAATGGAGCTAGGAAATTGAGTTTTGAAACTCAAAGTACAAAGGAAATGGAACGTGGAAGCTTAGATCTAAAGGGTTTTGAAAATGAGATCCAAGTTGAAGGTAATGGAACAGGATCAAAAAGTGTTGAGAGTGTGGATATGGTGGATCATGTAGTGATTGATCAGGAACAGAAGAAGCAAGCAGCTGAACCATGGGTAAATATGTTCAAAAATAATAGAGTTGCGAGCAATGGAATGCAACTAGCATATGTTCCACCACAGATAGTTGATGGGCATGCAGTAGTGCAGCTTGAAGAGAAAGAGGTTCAGGAGGAAGAACAGAAATGGAAATGTGCCCTTATTGCCTATGTGATTGGGGAATGCCCAGGGTATAATACAATGAAGAGGTATATAATGATGAATTGGTCAAATGTGAGCAAGCCTGAAGTATTCCTTCATGAAGATGGATACTATCTGATCAAGTTCCAGAAACTAAGTGATATGAATGAGGTTCTGTTCTCAGGACCATACTCAATCAATAATCGACCAATATATTCTGAAACAATGGTGTCCTGAATTTGAGTTTGGAAATGAGTTCTTAACTGAAATACTCTATGGTTAATTTTCCAAGTTGCCTTTGAATGTGGGGAGGGGGATCCTGAGCAGATGGCACGTGCAATTGGAGTGCCCATTTGCAGATGAATGTACACTAAAACAAAAATAGGAATTTCAATGCTAGAATGTTAGTAGAGTTAATGGTAAAAGCTATTCCCCAGAAAATCACAGTAATGGACCCATATGGAAACATTCTAACATGAAGTGGTGTTGGAATGGAGGCTCAGTAATGTGATTAAATGACCAGAAGATAGGACATGTATGTCAAGGGAGAAGGGTTTCAAATGAGGAGATAATGAAGAAACAGAAGACCAGGGAAGAAAGTCACACAAACTTTGGCCAATACAAAGGGCCAATAACCCAGAAGACTGAGCAAGAGAGAAGAAGGTGGGAAGGCTAGCCAAGAGATGAGGAGAGGCCCACCAGAAGAAGAACGATTTCATGACATTGTGCAAACACAAAGAGTAAATTGCAAGAAGGGTATAGTTCAGCTGGGAATTAAGCTTGGATAATTTTCCCATATTGAAACCTATTGCAACAAGGAATGGGAGTTTGAGAGTCTTATGAATGTGAAAACAGGCTTCATTCTCTGTTGATAGAGGTGGAGCACCAAAGTCATGTTGATGAAGTGGCATTTTGGAATGTGAGGGGTATGAATGACAAGGTATAAGCAAAAGGAGATCAATGCTTATACAAAAAATAAAGTGGTTAGCAGGTTAGTAGAAACTAGAGTTAAAAAATAATAAGGTGAGTTCAGTTATTAAAGGAATTGGACCAGGGTGGCAGGGTCTACAACAACTATGAAGATAGTGCTAATGGCAGAATTTGGTCTTTGGGCTAAAAATGGTATGAAGTCAAGCAAAAATTTCCGGCTCTTCTCAGAGGTGAATGCCAGGTGAATGAAAGGAGTAAGGGGGGGATACCAGATTTAATAACAGTAGGATATGGCCTTAATTACAGCTGAGAAGAGAAAGAGTTTGTGGAAAGAAATGGAAACTGTAGCAATGGCTCTAACACAACCGTTGGTGATCGTAGGAGATTTTAATGCTGTATTGTATGCTAAGGATAGAATGGCTGGGGTTCTGTTACTAGTAATGTGGATAAAAGAGTTGGGAGATGTGTGAGAGACTATGGGGGTTAAGAACTGCAATGGAATGGTGGGATAATTACTACACTGGAGCAAGAAGCAGTGTGGGAGAGAGTAGCATCTAGGCAGAATAGATAGAGACTTGGCAATGATGATGGATGGATTAAATGGGGACATGTAGTGGTGAGCGTATGGGAATCCAAATATTTCGATCTAGGCACTAGATGTTAACTCTGGAAAAAAACTCAACAGCATGGAAATCGCAGCTTCAAATTTTTCACTTATTTTGGACTGACAGAGAGGTTTATGGAGATTGTAGAACGTATGGCAAAGAATTATGGGGTATGATGCAATTAAGAAGGTGTGGTGTAAATTGAAGGATTGCCAATTATAGACGACAACAGTTGAACAGAAAAGAATTCAAGTACATTGAGGAGGAAGATTGAACTGGCTAGATTAGAGGGGGCCAAATGTCCAAGTCAGCTGAATGAAAAGCTACTGATGAGATGATTATGAGGAGAAGGGGATTGATTCAATCGTTAAAAAATGTCCTTAATTGAGAGAAGGCTCTGAGACAAAATCAAGATTAAAAGGATCAAATGGGAGATGCTAATAACAAAGTAACTTTAGTGTAGTCATTAAGAGAAGACCTCAAAAGAAGCCAGTACAGAACTATTATGGGCTTAATGGTCAAGTGCTCTATGATCCTCAGGCAATCCAAGGGAGTTTGTGATGTTCTATAAGAGTTTGAGGGGGCCTTTCAGCAGGAAGCTACAGAAGTTAAGTGTGTAAAAGTTGATGAAGAGGGGGCCTGTATTGACACAAAAAACACAACAAAATGAATTCAGTATGTAGAAGTAACTGAACATGTAAAGATTTTGAAAGGATTGAATCCATAGGGGATGATAAGGCACCCAGGGATAGATGGTACAATGCTATTTTTTATGATACCATACGTGGAGGAAGTTTACCAGGAGTAATTGAAGGTGGGGAACACTTCTTCAAGAATGGGATGCTACTAAGTAGTTTCATTGTACATTAGTGACACTATTCCAAAAGTGCAGAATCCCAAACAGTGAACGAGATAGACCAATGCCTGATGTCAGTGATGTATAAGATCACCTTTCTAAGGTGCTAACTAATAGAATTCAGGGGGGATTAGAGTATTAATATGTGGAAATCCATGCGGGTTCATTCCAAGAAGGAAGATTGCATAAATATAGTTTACTTGCTCATGAATGTGGTAAATCTCTATAATAGAAAGGCATATTCTCTCCTAGAAGTATGTTTCGTATCTTTACTTAACTTCTTTCTGACCTTTGCATACACCGACCCATCTACATCACTATCTTCACTTGCCACTCCTTGTACCTCCACACCACACTTCCCCGCTCTCGCACTCTCTTCGACCACCCCCTGCCACTACCCTCTATTTGGTTCTTTTCGGATCGCATTCTCCTACCCCCCCCCCCCCACATTTTCGATCTCCGTTCCCTTCACCACTTCTTAACTACGGCTCCTCCACATTACCCCTACTACTTCTCTCTCCCCCCACCTCCTTCCTTACTCCCCGATTCCAACCGACGCCTCCTCCGATTCCCTACACCACACACATCCCTCCTTCTCTTTATGACTCTAATCAATCCCTCCCAATACCTATTTTGCCGTTATCCCATCCCCCCAAGCCTCCTCCCCCTTGACCTTTCAACCTCGACCGTATTACCCAACCTCTCCTTCTCCCCAGCACCCTTAACTTCCTCTCCTTCATCCTCCTCCGCTCAGTCCCTCTCACTCCTCATTCCCCCCCCACACTACACCATACCCATCCGCATTTTTCTATGCCTGGCTCCTCTGCTCCCTCAGTTTCTCCTTTTGTGACCAAGCCCTGCTCATCAGCATTGTGTGTGCTGAAGATTGAATCCCGAGAAAGCCTATGGACCGCGACTGGGATTACCTAGAAACAAGTAAGTGTGGGCTAGGATTTCCAGAGATGTTGTCATTGGCTAATGAAATGTGTTAAACAGTCAACTATTCCATAGTTGTTAATGGACGACTACAAGAGCTTTGATGCAGCTAAAGGAGTGAGACAAAGGAGATCCAATGTCTCCCCATTTTTTGTTTGCTATAGCAATGGAGTATTATGAGAGGTGCTGAAGGGCGAGAGAAGAAAAGAAGTTCAATACCTCATAGGTGCTCTACAACTTAAACAATGATCATCATGGTTTGAAGTGATTACTATTGTTTGCTAGAGGGAAGGCCTTGGATTTGTTAAAGCTATGCAACTATGTTTCTCCAATTCTCCAAAGTTCAGGATAACAGAGCAAATCTTAGTGTAAGAGTTCAATATATTGTGGAGGGGTTGAACAAAGAGGTGAAGAATCCAATGTCCAGCAGCTAGGATAAAATATGAAGACGCTACCTTTCAAATGCATTTGGGGAGGACTCTCTAACCAAGAAAAGTGTCAGTGATTGCAATGGTACCACTCATAGAGAAAAAATGGCAAGAATCACTTACAGGACGCTAGAAAGCTATCCCTATGCAGGAGGGGTCAACTAGTGCAGACAGTGCCTAATTGGAGTGCAAGCCTATGGGCTCAGCTATTTTAATTCCAACTAAGGTAATCCCCCCCCCCCCCCAAGTCATTGATAGCATGTGTCGAAGCGTGGTGTCCGCGGCAGTACAGCGAGGGAGATGAGCTCGAGCTGATACCAGCCGAGTCCGCCAGTACGCCCCACAGTAAGTTAGGGTAGCGGCCCCCTGAACTAGCCGGAGAGATCGCCGGCCACCAAAGAGCCCAACTAAATCGACGAGAGAGAAAGGACAAATCGGTCCGAACGACGAGAGTCGAGGCGAGAGAAGGGAGGCCACAGAGAGGAGACACCCAAGAGACAACGCACGAGGAGAAGGGAGAGGCCCCAGAAATGGAAGGTGGGATGGGGCTGATAACATATGCACATATGGCTCGAGCTCAATGTTAAACTGTGTTGGGATCTGGAAAAGAAGGAGGACAAGCTGTGGATCAAATGGATAAC
>JAKWJA010001903.1:0-36464 GCA_027704765.1 Solanum habrochaites | reverse complement strand
GCTTGATCAAATTCTTCGGTGGAGGTAGGTTATGTTTATGTTATCGTAGTAAACTCTAATAGCGAATGATATGGATGGGTAGTATTGTAAAACCCCTTCTATATGCTAATTGTATGCTTGCATGAATGTGATTAATTAATTGTGGGAGAAAATAAGCTATGATTGAAGCATTGAATCTAAATCTTGAAAAACCCTAATCTGCCTTGTAATGAAGATTGATTGAGCCTTGTATAAAGAAGGCTTTATGAACTAAAGTGATGAGAGTAGTGGAACGGGTGTTCAAGAAGCGACCACGTAGAATTGGGACGGGTGTCACGAACTCCGACAGTAGAATTAGGGGATCGGGTGTCACGAACGGACACGTCGAATTTGGGATAGGAGTGTCACGTTCCGACACCAGGGATAGCATATGTAGCGGTGTCACTACCGACCAGCGAGGAGAAAATAAAATAATGAATCTTTAAAGACGTTAATATACTCAATCTAATGAACCTAATTCCCAAAATGGGTATGGCATTGAGGCTTGAGCCCTCATGGGTGAACTTGCGGTGCTTATTAATGATTATAGAACTTGTTGTTGCTACATGTTGAGTATTGTAGTTGATTTATGATTTTTACTTGACTATATATTGTTTTCTATTTTGAGTGGCCGATGATTACCTACTCATTACTTGTTTTTTATGACCCCTACTTGTATGTTCGCTCTTTGTCATTGTGGAGTGAGGCAAATGTGACATGGTACTTCAACTCCCCAGCCGCACTGTCTAGCCAGTCTCATCAGCCAGATTTCAGGGTGAGCTATTGCTTCTTGCTTGGACTGGATCTTCCTCGTCGTGTCGTGATGATTGAGATTCAGGAGATGGATAGATTTTTTACTTATTTTAGCTTCTTAAGATACTCTAGTTAGTAAATTTGAGGATAGAGTTCTTTGTGGGATGACTTCCATGTTTTGGGAAAATAAATAGTATTGAGTTTTATAAGTTATTTAATCATTCATAATGAGTTTTAAGTCTTCCGGCCATTATATTTTGTTATTTATGGTTGAAACATTGGGAATTGGATGGGTTGGTTCGCATCAACTTAGTAGGATAGTTGTGGGTGCCAGTCGCGGCCCGTTTGGTCGTGAACAAACTTGGTATAAGAGCATAGGTTTTGTTGGTCTCAGCACACAAAGAACAGGTCAGTAGAGTCTTAAGGAACGGTTAGGGGGAACGCCTTTTACTTTTCTTTGAGAGGCTATAAGACTTTAGGAAAATTCTATTCTTTCTTGCTTCGGCTATACTTGGATCAAAGTGGTATTCTAGGTGATACAAATTGGTATCTGACCATCTTCACTCTATTTCGGATGGTTAGAACTAGAGAGAAACGACTACGTTCAATACCCAGCAACGGCGGGGACAGGTGCGTCTGAGCCAGCAAATGGGGCTGTTTAGCTCGAGGAGGAGCAGCGACAGAGGTAGTGTGTAGAGTCGTGGAAGGACGTCCTCTAGAGGAGAGGACAAGAACTGCCCCCAATCTAGTACTAGGGAGGTTGGTGACTCCTCCACCGACTGAGGAAGTAGTAAGAGAGGGAGAGGAAGGGGGAAAGTTGAGCAAGTGCAGAATGAGGAACTAACCACCACACCTACCCAGAGATGATAAATCAGGTTCTTGCTTATCTTAGTGGTTTATCATATCACGGTCAAACACCTCCAGTGTTTTTCGTGCACCAGCACCTCAGGTTTCGGAAGACGAACAGGCCGTTGCTAGGCTCCCGCTGGATGCCTCATTGGAAATAGGCACGTTCATCGTTGACTACAGGGTCCTTTAATGACAAAAGCGATCAGCGAGAAATTTTCAGTAAGTTATTAACAATTGAACGTCCAGTCTTCAAGGGTGCTGAAATATGAGGGATGCCTATGATTTTCTGGTTGACTGTAATGAGCTACTACACAAGATGTGGTATAGTAGAACGGTTTGTGTGTTGAGTTGTGACTTATCAGTTTTTAAGGGAACCACCAAAATGTGGGTGGCGTGTACATGTGGAGTGTCCGCAAACCAACAGAGGGCACCCACCTATGACTTTGGGACGTCAATTCTCTAGCTTGTTTATGGAGAAAGTATATTCCCCGGACGTTGAGAGATAGGAAAAGAGATGTGTCTTGGAGCCTAGAGCAAGGTAGGATGTCGGTTACTATATATGAGGCTAGTTTTGTTGCATTATCAGGTCTGGCACCCAACTATGTTCAGTCCACAAGAGTGGGTTCGCCGTTCTGTGAAGGGGTTGAGGTCAGAATTGCAACTTCAGCCTTACAGGTAGCGGCTACGGCAAAAATCACCTGTCAAGAAGTGGTAGGAATTCGTGATAGGAGGGGGACGGAAGTGAAAGCAGATGGACTTCAACATGGCATCGACATAAAAAAGGTTTCGAAAGGGAGGGTGAGTTTAATGTTCTTACTCTAGAGGACAGGGTTCAGGAGGTTACTCAGTCCGACCAATTCAGTCGTCACTAAAGGACTGTAGTTGGGGGTCCACCTTAGACACGGTCAACATCTTCTCTGAGTTTTGGAGGTATTCCCAAACTCGTCATCTCACCAAGACCTATGCTAGACCCCAAGGAATGTTATGATGTGGGGAGACTGGGCACTTAGGAGAATTGTTCAAAACAGAGTTATAGACCCCCAATAGCTAGAGGTAGAGGTGGTCATGGTAGAGGTGTGTATCTGGAGGAGTGGGGATGTCCAGGTAATGGGGGTCACTAAAATGCCGGGGTTGACGGACAAACTGGAGCCAGCTCACTACAACACCACATGGTAGGGGCACGGGCAGACAGGTGATTTTTGATTAGGGCCCATTGCTTACGGCTTTTCCCAGGGCTTTGTCTGAAGCGGAAGGCATCAGATGCTGTATCACAGGTAATCTTTTGGTTTGTGATTGCTGGCTTTTGTATTTATTTGATCCTAGGCTCCACATTTTCATATATATCTTCCTCATTGGCTACTGGTCTAATTGACATGTGAATTGCTTGACATGCCTATTGTGTTTCGACTCCGGTGGGAGAGGTCGTGATAGTTGTAAAGGTATATAGGTCTTGTCTGGTGGACTTTTTGGGGAACAATACTCATGTAGACTTGGTTATCTTAGAAATGGTTGATTTCGATTAATTCTGGGTATGAATGGGCTTTCTCCGAATTTTGCAATCTTAGATTGTAATGCTAAAACTGTAACGTGGCAAAGCCGGGGACAGATCCGTAGTATGGGAGGGTAACGTACACTTCCACTCCAGTTCGTATCATCTCCCTTTTTCGTTCTAAAAAATGGTTAGTAAAAGGGTGTTTAGCGTTCTTGGCACCACCTCAGGGATTATACTACCCAGTAAGGACCTTCGAGTGAGTCGGTTTCAGTAGTTCGTGGTGAGTTTCTGGATGTGTTCCCTGCAGACCTTCCCGGGTATGCACCGGAACAAGGATCTGACTTTTGGCATTGAATTGGAGAGGGTGACTCGTCCCATTTCCATACCACCTTATAGAATGGCCCCAGGCCAGGAGTTAAGGGAGTGTTAAAGCCCAAATTCAAAGAATTGTTAGGGAGGAAAGGACGGTATTAGATCGAGTGCATACCCCTTGGGGTCTCCTGTGTTGTTTGTGAAGAAGAAAAGATGGGAGTCTTTGGATGTGCATAGAATTACGGCAACTAAATAAAGTAACTGTTAAGAACAGGTATCTTCTTCCTGCATTTGATAATTGTTCGATCAGTTACAAGGTGCTTGTGTTTCTCTAAGATTGACTGAGGGCTGGTTATCATCAATTGAACAATACGGGCGCAAGATGTGCACAAACAAACTGCTTTTCGACCAGGTATGGCATTATGAATTGGTAATGTCCATTGACTACCGAATGCCCCTGCTGCGTTCATGAGCTTGATGAACGGGATTTTATTAAGCATATCTGGGGGATCTCTTTGTGATTGTAATTTATTGAGTTGATATAATGATATCTCAAAAGTAAGAAGGAACATGCGGAGCATATTGAGAATTGTGTTGGAAAAGTGAGGGACGACAAAAGCTTTATGCCAAATTCTCCAAGTGTTGATGTTCTTGGCTAGAGATTCAGGTCTTTTCTTGGGGGCACGTGGTTTCTAAGGATGGGTTGATGGTGGATCCTTCTAGATTAAAACGTGAGAAATTGGGTAAGGACCTATAATGTGTCGGAAATAAGGAGCTTTGTTGGGTTAGCCAGCTACTACCATGATTTTGTAAAGGATTCCTATTCTATCGCTTCCAATTGGACGAACTGACTAAGCAGAATGTTCCATTTTTATGGGAGGTATGAATGTGAGGAAAACTTCAAAAAACTCAAGACCTTGCTGACTACCGCACCTATCCTTAAATTAGCCAGTAGAGGGAAGACTTCGGTGTTGTATTGTGATGCATCCTATATTCTGGTTGGTGAAGTGCTTAATGCAAGAGAAAGAACGGTAATTGCTTATGCTTCGAGGCAATTAAAGGTGCAATGAACGAATTATCGACCACGATTTGGAGTGGCTGCAGTAGTGTTTGCATTAAAGCAAGGAGGACACTATCTATGATGGGGTTACGTGGAAGTCTATACGGATAATGTAGCTACAGAGTCTTTACTCAGAAAGATTTGTGGGAATTGAGACAGAGGAGATGGATGGAAACTACTGAAGGCTACGATATTACCATCTTGATAACCCAGGGAAAAGCTAACGTTGTGGCAGACGCCTTAAATAGAAAAGCAGGGAGGCAATGGGTTAGTGTTAGCTCACTTTGCAGCCTCTAGAACGCCATTGGCTAGAGAGGGTTCAGACGCTGGACTAATGGACCTTATGAGTTGAAGTAAGTAAATAGAAGGGGGGGGTTTTTTGGGCCAGTGTGGAGGCAAGATCTTCTTTTCGTGAACCAGATCAAGGGGAAACAGTTTGATGATAAGAAACTAATCCGAACGGGATTATGGTGTGCGAGGGAGGCTTAAAGAAGCGATAAGGGATGAGGAAGGTTGTTTGAGGAATAAGGGAAGGGATTATGTGTGCCTGTGTTGATGATTTGATCCACACTATTCTTACAGAGGCTCATAGATTCCAGATATTCTATACTTCATGGTGCAACAAGATGTACGTTGACTAAAGCAACACTTTTGGTGGAGTGAATGAAGCGAGGACATTGTTGATTTGTTGCCAAATGTACAAATTGTCAGCAAGTAAAAGTATTATTGAACACCAGGAGGCCCGGAGGAAACACTTCATGAGAATGCCCATTCCTTAATGGAAGTGGGACGAGAATTGCAATGGAATTCGTGGTGTCTTCCAAAGACATTGGGCAAGTTTGATTCTATTTGGTAATTTGGAAAGATTAACTAAGTATGGCTCATTTCATTCCGCGTTAAGGTGACGTACCAATGCGGAGAAGTAGCCAGGGGACTCTACATCTCAGAAATTGTTTGGTTGCATGGAGTTCCCATTTTCCATCATATCAGATAGAGTACGCAGTTTACTTCTAAGTTTTGGAGAACATACATTGCTGAATTAGGTATTAGGTTGGACCTTAGTACTGCATTCACCAGACCAGACCGATGGGCAGTTGCAGCAAACACCCCATTCAGGGTTGGAAGATCTGCTTCGTGAGTGTGTGAAGAAAATTTGGTGGTCATTGGATAACTTCTTACACCTTAGCAGAGTTTCATACAATAATAGCTATTCAACATGTATGATTGGCTCCTTTCGAGCATTGTATGGGAGGAGATGTAGGTCTTCCCATTGGTTGGTTGTTTGATGCATTCGAGGTTAGACCTTGGGGGTACTGACCTTTTGAGGGGAATTCATTCGAGAAGGTGATTGAACATCTATTCAAGAAAAAAGCTTTTTAGCGTCTCAAAGTAGGCAAAAGGATTAGCAGACGAAAGGTTAGGGATTGGAGTTCATGGAGGGTGAGCAATTTTACTGAGGTTTCACCCATGAAGGGTGTGTGCGGTTTGGTAAAAAGAGGGTATTAAAGCTAAAGCCCGAGGTATATTGGACCATTCTGAAGTTAGTACTTAGGAGTAGGGGAGGTGGCTTATGGAATTAGCCTTGCATCCAGGGCTGTGTCAAGGAGTGGGCATCCAGGTGCGGTTACTTCATGTGCTATGCTGAAAAGATACATGGGGATGGGAAAATACATCATTCTTTGGATTCAGTTCTGCTTGATCCAAAATTGACTTATGAGGAGGGAACAGGTTGCCATTCTAGGTAAAGAAATTCGCATAGTGAATCAAGGGAGATTGCATTCCATCAAAGTTCAAGGAAGAATCGACCAGTTGAAGAGTCCACTTGGGAGAAGGAGGATGATATGCAAGGAAAGATACCCCACACTGTTTACAGATTCAAGGACTCCTTTTTGCCTGTTTTTCTTCTTATAATCGTTAGAGGATGAACGATGGGTAAATTGGTATCTATGGTAACGGGACCCTCTTTAAACGTTTTGAGCAGCAGATTTTATTTTAGGAAAAAACAAGCTGAGTCGACGGGATCCCACGACGAACCGTCAAGGGTGGTCTGCGTTCAAAAACCTTAGATTTAGAAATTGGGTACTGAGATCGGACTCTTAAAGTCACGACGGGGTGGGCAGGGTGACCGTCCAGGCAGTGAACGGGCTGTCACAGACTCTTTAATGAATTGGATTCTCTTGAAACTTTGTGACGGAAGCAGCAGGACTGACAGGCAGGGAACGACGGGCCGTCAAGGCTGCATGACCTGACTGGGTCGGATTCTGTTAAATATTTTAAAGGGGCGGTTTTGGACTATTCCTGCTTTAATTATAAAGTGAGGGTTTAATGTTATAATTTAATACTTGGGGGTTAAAGGGGAGAACCTTGAATGAAACAAGTTTAGTGGGTATTTTATCATCTTTTAACTTAATTATATGATTATTGGGTAAAAATAAAAAAGGTTTTGAATAAGCAAAATAGAAAGAAAGAGAGAGAGAGGGAGAAACGATACGAGGATGGAAAGAGAAGAACGAAGAGGGAAAACAAAACTTTGAAAAGTAGATTGATTGATCACAATTCTTCGTGGAGGGAGGTTATGGTTTATGTTATTCGTAGTAAAACTCTTAATTAGCGAAGATATGTATTGGGTAGTATTGTAAACCCTTCTAAATGCTTCATTGTATTGCTTGTATGAAGTGATTACTAATTGTGATAAAAATAAGCATGATGAAAGCTATTGCATCTAAAATCGTGAAAAACCCGAATCTGCCCTGTTAATGGAAAATTGATGATTGCCTTGGTATAAAAGAAGGCTTGATGAACTAAAGGATGAGAAGTAGTTGGAACGGGTGTAGGAACCGAACCCACGGTAGAATGGGGATCGGGTGTCACGAACCGACAGTAGAATTAGGGGATCGGATGGATGTCACGAACCGACACTTAGAATAGGGGATCGGGGTCACGAACCGACACGTAGTGAAAGAAATAGGAATCGGGGTGTCACGACCGGAGGAACATAGAATTTGGGGATGACGATGAAGTGTTCCACTTCGACACAGGATATCATATGGAGGATGAGTGTCAGTACCGTCACGAGAGAAATAAACATAAGAATCTTGAAAGACGTTATATACTCAATCTAATGAACCATAATGCCCAATGGGTATGGCATTGAGGTTGAGTCCTCATGGGTGAACTTGTCGGTGCTGATTAATGATTATAGAACTTGTTTTGCTACATGTTGGAGTATTGTAGTTGATTTATGATATTACTGATAATACTATTTTCTATTTGGAGTTGGCGATGATTACCTACTTAGTATTGTGTTTTGTACTGACCCCCCTACTTGTATGTTCTCTCTTTGTCATTGTTGGAGTGCAGGCAAACGTGCATCTCTTTCAACTCAGCGCCAAATTCTAAGCCAAGTCTTCATCAAGCCAGATTTCAGGTGAGCTATTTGCTTCTAGCTGACTGGATTCTTACGTCAGTCTTGGATGCCTTGAGATTCCGTTCATGGCTAAGCTTTTACGTATTTTAGCTTCTTAGATACTCTGAGGATTAGAGTAATTTGAGGATAGAGTTTCTGTTGTGTGACCTTCCAGGTTTTGGGAAAAAATAGTATTGAGTTTTTATAAGTTATTAATCGATTTCATTAAAAGTGTTTTAAGTTCTTTCCGCATATATTTTTTTATTATGGTTTGAAAGTGGGAAATTGGAGGGTTGGTTCGCTCACATAGTAGGATAAGTGTGGGTGCCAGTCGCGGCTCGTTTTGGGTCGTGACAAACAAGCCCCTAGCTGCCAAGTAGCAAGCATACTATCTGTAGAGCTTTCCAATCTACTGCACCTCCCAGATCAAAATATATGGACACTCAACAATGAGCGGATATTTACATGCTCATCAGCATGGAGTGAAATCAGGGAGAAAAAAAACAAAAACTCTTCTCAATTCATTTCTTTGGCATAAGACCATTTCTTTCAAAATAACATTCCTAGTTTGGAAAACATTCAAAGGAAAACTCCCCACCACTGAAAAACCTAATATTTTTTGTAAAGACCAGTCTTATTATTTTTGTTGTTTTAACAGGAAATGAAGGGACATAATCGAGCAAATACTTAACAAGGGGTATTTTGAAACTTATGTTTGGAAAAGCTTGGCAGTAATAGCAGGAATTACTCAAAACCAGAGCTCCCTAAACATCTTCTCACATAGTGGAAGAACACAAAACACAAAAATGGGGCATACAAATTACTCTTACATGCCACACCTTTCATAATTTGTTGGAACATGTGGATGAACAGGTGTGCAAGAAGATATGGAGGAACTCTAAACATGAGTAGAGTCAAACATGCCATTACATGGATACTTACAGGATACTGACAATAACCTTTTCTCAAATCAAGTGGCCTGCAACATGGAAAGGTCTATTTCAAATAGGGGAAATCGGCATTCATGAAACTAAAGTAAAGATGATAGCATGGAAAAAACATCAATATCAATGGATTAAAGTCAATACGGATGGAAGTGCAATTGACAACTCGGGCAGGATTAGAGCAGGGGGTATCATCAGGGATCAACAAGGCAAGATGGTGATGGCATTTTCTTCCCACTAGGTGTCGGTACAAATAATCAAGCGGAAATATTGGCTGCTATTTTTGGCCTAACTTGGGGAATATAGATGGGTTACAGGTGAATATTACTAGAGGTAGACTCCCAACTTTTAGTAGAATGGCTGGCACATAAGGCAACATCCAATAGAACATAACAACACAGGTGGAAAAGCTCTAACACCTCATCAACCATGTTAAAGAACTTAAATGTCAACAGATTTACAGGGAAGCCAATTTTGGGGCAGATTCTTTATCAAAATTTAGCAAAAGATAGCTACTTACATAAAAAAAATTTACAGTAAGATGTTACCAGCAGAAGCAAGGGTATACTACCAACAAGATTATTAAGGAATGCCAAGATTCAGAAGGAAGAAATCCAAAAATATCAAGGAATCTCCTTAGACAATAATTATAATCTTTTCAACTTAGCTATAATTAAAAATTTATAGCTTCTTTGAATACCTTAGAATAGGTTTTCTTTAAAAAAAAATTAAAATGTAAAGGGATGTCTCCCTTATTTACGATTCCTATATACTATGAATTGAGAGGAGTCTTCTCATCTATGTTTTTAGTATTTTTGTTTCACCTTTATTATATGGGGAAGAGTTGACTTACCTTTTGGGAAAGTTGTCTGTTAACCACCATATTATTGGAGGTTAGGTTTATTGCCCCCTCCTTGAACATTCTTTTATTATTAATATTAAGGTCTTGGGGTGTTTCTTAGCCCCTTAACCCCCCAAGGGTAATTAAAATAAAAAAACCCAAAAAATTAAACCCTAACTCTAAACCATTAACCCAAAACATGAATCCCAAACAACCTAAACACAAACATTAAACAGTAAACCGCCAATTTTAAATCAAATATCCTAAACCCAAAAACCTAAAACCTAAAAAAAAAAAAAGCCCTTACTCTAACCCTAAACCCTAAACCCAAATATCAAATTACCAAAACCCTAACATTTAACACAAAACCATAGATATTACCACTCAAATAGTCAACCCCTAACTCTAAAACCTAAAAAATAACATAAACCTTAACCCTAACCCTAACCCGACCATAACTCCTAAACCCAAAGACGAAATAACCAAAACCAAATATCAAACAATAAAGCATTGATATTAAACCTCAAATCTGAAACCCTAAACCCAAATAATTAAAAAAAACAAATCCCTAACCCTAACCTAAAATTAACCCTAACCCTAACTCTAATAACTATTAAACTGAAACCTAAGCCAAAAAGGATCTAAAACCCAATCATTTAATACTACAACCCATATATTGAAAACCGGTAAAAATTGGAAAACCCGAAAACCCGAAAAACCGAAAAAAAAACCCACAACCGAACCAAAAGCCGAACCCTAACCCGAATCCGAAAAGGAAGTAAAAAAAGACAAAAACCAAAAATTAAACACGATGAGAGGGATTTTAAATGCTAAAAATTGGAAAAGAACAAAAACCGAGAAAGGTAAAAAAACCTGAAACCCGAATGCTAAACGAGAAAGAAACCCGAAAAACACCAATTCCCAAAAGACCAAAAAACCAAACACTAAAATTAAAACCATAGATTGATAAACAAAAAAATCCTAACTGCCAAATGCTAAAACAAAAAAACAAAAAAACTAAACCCTCCTAACCTTTAATCGTATCCTAAGCTTAAACCCAAGCCTTACCCTAACCCAATCCTTAACATAACCCTAAAACCTATACCCTAAACTCAACCCAAAAATAACAAAAGCGCTAATATTAAAAACTAAACCGTAGATATTACAATTCAAATCCTTAACCCAAAAATTCTAAACCTAAAAAAAAACCTCAACCCTACCCTAACCCTTACCCCAACCCTACACAAAACTTTAGAGCCCAAACACAAAATACCAAAACCCAACCAATAAACACTAAACCATTGATATTGAACCTCAAATTCTACACCCGAAATCCAATAATCTAAAAGAACCCAAAATCCTAACCCTAACCTTAACCCTAATCCTAACTCGAAACCATAAACTGGAAACCCTAAGTCCAAAAAGACAAAAACAAATCATTAAATACCAAACAATAGATTTTAAACCTCAAATTCTAAATCGTGAAATATAGTAAAAAAAACCTACACCCTAACCTTAAAACCGAAGTCCAAAAAAAAACCTAAGTCTATGATATAAAAACACAGACATTAAACACTAATTAAACCTCAGATCCTACAGCACAATACTAAAACCTATAAAAATCTAAACCCTAACCCTAACCCTAACCCAAACCATACCCAACCGCAACTTAACCCAACCTAACCATAACCCAAAACTCAAACCTAAATTAAAAAAATTCCCAACAGCACACTGAAACCATACAAGTTAAACGTGAAATCCTAAACCCCAAAACCTTAACATTAAAACAAATCCACTAAACCCATATGCCAACAAGAACGCTAAACCCTAACCCTATCATTCACTTACCCTCTAAACCCTAAAAACTAAACCCTAAACAGAAAAGTCCACAATACAAAATCCCTAACAATTGAACACTTAAACCATATATATTACAATTAAAATTCCACCCTAAATTAAAAAAACCTAAAGGAAAACCCAATAGGACCCTAATGCTAAACCCTAATGTAAACCTAAACCCAAAACAATAAGCCCAATATTTTAAAACACAAACATTAAAATAGTAAATAAGAGAATTTGAACCCTAAAGTTTGCTAACCGAAAATAAAACCTAAATAAAAAAACGCACACCTTAACCCTAATCCTAACCCTATATCTAAACCTAAACACTAAGACAAAAAAATCCTTAGTCCAAAATACGAAAACAAAAAAATCAAACACTATACAAAAGATTATAAACATCAAATCCTAAGCCACAATTCCAAAAACCTAAGAAAAAACCTAAAACCTAAACCTAACCTTAACCTTAACACTAACCCTAAAACATTAACCCGGAACATTATGCCCTAAATAACTAAACTGAAACATTTAACACTACACCATAGATTTTATCCCAAAAATCCTAAAATCTAAAAATTAAAACCCATTAACAAAACTAAAACCTAACCCTAGAAATATCCCTAACACGAACCATAACACTAACCCTATCCTAAACCCTAACCCTATACCCTAAATCCGAAATCCAAAGCACACAAACCAAAACCTAACGTTTACCACTAAACCATAGATACCACAACTCAAATTCTTATCCCCAAACCCTAGAACCTTAAAAAACAACCTAAACCCTAATCCTAACCCTAACCCTACCATAAATCCTATACAATCTGCCTAAAATACAAGAACCCAAATATTAAACAGGAAACCATTGATATGAAACCTCAAATGTCAAACCCAAAACTACAAAAAAAACCTAACCCTAACCCTAAACCTAACCCTAACTTAAACCCTAACTCTAACCTAAACCAGTCAACCAAAAAAACTACAAGCCCAAATACCAAAACCCAACATTCAAACAATAGACCATAAGTGGAAACCCAAAAAGATCCTAAACCCAAAGCAAAAAAACAAAACAAAACCGTTAACCCTAACCCGAAGTCGACCTAACATGAATCCTATCCCTAAGTCTATCCTCAACACTAACCCTAAACCCGATACCCTATAGTGAATGCTTAAAATACAAACACCCTAACATTAAACACTAAACAATACATATTACAACTTAAATTCTTAACCCTAAACCGTAAAACCAAAAAACAACCAAAACCCTAACAGAACCTTTAACCCTAACTCTACACTAAACCCTTACACAAAGATACAAAATCAAAAACAATAAACACTAAACCATTGACATTAAACCTCAAACTTTACACCCTAAAGAAAAAATCTAAAATAACCCAAAACCCTAATCCTAACCCTAACCATAACCCTAACCCTAAATCTAAACAATAAACCCAATACCCTATGCCAAAAATACAAAAACCTAAGCATTAAATACTAAAAATTAGATTTAAAACCACCAATGCTAAACCCTGAACCATATTATAAAAATACTAAACCTAACCCCTAAACCCTAGGTCCCAACAAAAAAAAGTTCCAACTACAAACCCAAACATACAAAAACACAACCATAGAGTTGAACCCCAAATCCTAAACGACATACTATTAAACCTAAAAAAAACCCTGAAACCGATAACCCTAAACCCGAACGTAACCCTACCCTAAACCCTAACCCAATCGTTAACCCTAACCCTATACCCTAAACCCTAAACTCAAAATACAAAATATGAAAACCCTAACATTGAACACTAAACCATAGATATTACAACTGAAATTCTTAACCACAACCCTAAAATCTATTTTTAAAAAAAGGAAACCCTAACCCTAACTCTAACCTTAACCCTAACCCTAACCGTAACTTTAACCATTAACCTGAAACCCCAAGCCCAAAGTACCAAAACCCAAATATTAATCACTAAACCGTTAATGTTATTTTTTTGGTTACATAAAAATCCGAAACCACCAAATAAACATAGAGCCTAATAAAACGTAATCCCTAACCATAACATTAACCATAACCCTTAAACCCCCTTCTTACTCTCACATCTCCCTCCGTCAAATCCACCTTGCTTCTACTAGCAGCTTCCTCCTACCCTATTCCTCACCTCCAATCCCTCCCTCCCCCTCTCCTGTTTCTTCCATCCGAATCTCTCTCCCCCACCTGCCCCCGTCCCACCTAACACGCCCTCCCTGACCATCTGTACCGGCTTCCTACCCTCCCCTTCTGCAACCCTTTCCTATACTCTCATACACTCCCCCACTCCCTATAGCTTTTGTCCCACACTTGTTCCCCACTAGCCAGATGGCAACCTTTCCCCGTCCTCTACTGCTATATCATCAACCACCCATCTCCTCTGTCACTTTATGCTCACCTTTTATCTCACTGCTTCAATTCTTCCATCCTTACTTCACCCCTTTTTCCACTCACCACACCCCCCACTCCCAACCACTCTCTCCCCCCACTATCCCCTAGCAGTTACCCCTTCCCATTCTCAATCCCTCAACTCGCCCCCCTTCTCTCTTTCTCCATTCTCCCCGCCCCCGTTTCCCTTACTTCTCCGACCCCATCGCTTCCTCCCCTCTCCACCTCCTCCTCTCCACAACCCACCATCGAATCCCAACGACTTTACCAACCCTCCTACCTCATCCCTCCCCTCATCAGCCTACTTCTACACCAAATTCGCTTATTACCCCCGCGCTCTCCCTTCTTACTACTCCCTACCCCTACCTCGTTCTCCTACCCATCTCTCCTCCTTAATCTCTTTTTACCCATCCTCTCTATCTCTCCGCCCCTATTTCTTAACCTAATTCTAACACAATGCCAAAAAATAACCAAAAACTCTAACATGAAACACTCTAAATTAGTTATTACAAAGATAAATCAAAACCCCAAACCTTAAAACTAAAAAAACAACCTAAAATGCAACCCTAACCCTAACAAACCTAACCCCCCACCCATAAATACTGCAAACCCGAGCAAAAAAAAAAACCAATATATATAAATTAAATAATTGATTTTAAACCTCAAACGCAAAACCCTGAATCATGACACCTAAAAATAACCTACACCCTAAACCTAAACTCTACGTCTAAAAAATACCTTCGTTCAAAATATAAAAACCGAGTTATTAAATACTAAACCATAAATTTTAATCAAATCCTAAAACACAATCCCTAAAACCTAAAAAAAATAAACCCTAATCTTAACATTAACCCTAAACCAATAACACAAAACCTCAAGCCCAAAATAGCAAAAATAAAATATGAAACACTAAACAAAAGATTTTAAACCAAAACTCCTAAACCAAAAACCTAAAAAATATATAAAAAAAAACACTAAACCCTAACCTTAACCCTATCCATAACATGAACCCTAACCCTAACCTTATCTTTAACCTTAACCCTAAATCCTAAACCTAAAGCCCAAAAAAACAAAACCCTAACATTGAATACTAAACCATGATATTACAACTCAAATTCTTAAACCCATACCCTAACACCTAAAAAAAAACCTTAAACCTAACCCTATCCCTTATTATACCTAAATTCCTAAACTTAGATCCAAAAATACGAAAATAAAAAAATATTAAACGCTAAACCATTAATATTAAACAACAAATTCTAAACACTAAACCCAAAAACTATAAAAAAAAAATTTAAATAATACCTTAACCCAACCCTAACTCTGGCTCTTTGTAACGACTGTTTAGCGTTTTGAGCAGCCGATTTTATTTCGGGAAAACTGGCTGAACGACGGACCCCACGACGGACCGTCATTGGGCACGACGGGACCGTCGAGGTGGTCTCGTTCCAAAACATTAGAAATTAGGAAAAATTGGGTACTGAGAGCGAACTCTTTGAACGTCACGGACGGAATGGCAGGACGGACCGTCACAGGCGTGACGGAACCGTCACGACTCTTTGGTGGAAATTTAGTCTATGAACCTTTGCGCGACCTGCAGGACGAACCGTCGCCGGCGCACGCGGCACCGTCACAGGCTGCGCAATCCCAGGCTGGGTCGATTTCTGTTAATTTATTTAAGGGGCGTTCTTGGATATTTCCCTGCTTTAATTATAAAGTTGTGGGTTAATGTTAATAAGTCTAATTAGTTGGGGGTTAGAAAGTTGGTAAACCTGAAGTTAATTAGTGGGTTATAGTGCCATCTTTTATACTTAATTATATGATTATTAGGGTAAAAAAGAAAAGAGGGTTTGAAAAGAAAAATAGAAAGAACAAAGAGAGAGAAAAAGAGAGAGAAACAAATGACGGACAAAACAAGGATTGAGGAATTTGCTTGCTTGATCACGAATCTCCGGTGGAGGTAGGTTATGGGTTTTTATGCTATTCGTTAGGAAGTAAAAACTCTTAATAGCAAATGATATGTGTTGGGTAGTATTATAAAGGTCTTCTATATCTTATGTGTGTATGTATGATTGGAGTTTAGATATATGATTGTGATGAAACAAGTACGATGAAGCTATTGAACCCCAAATCTTTGATTATAAAACCTAATCTCTTGTTAAAGATGATGCATTGGTAAAAAACAGGGAAGGGCTGGATGAACATAAAGTTAATGAAGATGATGATGCCTTGATATAAAAGAAGGCTTGATTTACTATAGAATGAGATTAAGTGGGGCGGGGTCACGAATCGACATGTAGTATAGTGGGTACGGTTGTCCGAACCGACCGTAGATTTAGGGGATCGGGTGTCAACGAACAGACACGTAGATTTAGGGTGATCGGGGGGTGTCATGACCAAAAACACGTAGATTTAGGGGATCGGGGGGTGTCATGAACCGACCACGTAGATTTAGGGGATCGGGGTCACGTTTTCCGACACCTAGTAGTCGGGATCGGAGTGTCACGTTCCGCACATTAGTAGTAGGGGATCGGAGTGTCACGTTCCAACCACATAGTAGTAGGGGATCGGAGTGTCAAGTACCGACCACAGAGGAAAAAGACTAACGAGGGATCGGAGTGTCACCGTACCGAACATAGAGAAATATAGATAATGAATCTTGAAGATGCCAAATATAATCAATCTAAGAAACATGTTTCCCAAAAGAGATGGTGTGGAGGCTTGATTCCTCATAGATATGACGGTGCTATTTATAATGATGTTTATAATTGTTGCTATCACCCGTTAAGAATAGTAGTTGATTTTTATGATGTTATCTGAGAAATTGCTTTTATTTTGCGTTGGCCGATGATACCTACTCAAGTACTTTGTGGTTTGTACGACACCCCCTACTTTTATTGTTTTTCTCGTTTATTGGTGGAGTGCAGCAAACGTGCCATGCATCTTTGGACTCACAACAGTTTAACTCTAGACCGTCTTCATTAACTCCGGAGATCAGGGTGAAGCCTATTGCTTCTAGCTTGGACTGGATCATCTCCTCATGTCTTGATGCCTTGAAGTTCGGCATGGAACTAGCTTTTGTTATTAGCTTCTTAGAATACTCTTAGTTTAGTAATTTGATCATTAATGTCTTGTGGTGATGACTTCCAGATTTCGGGGATAATAAAGATTGTTGAATTTTAGAAGTTATTAAATTGGTTTTTTTATTAATGCAGTTTAAGTGTTCCGCATACTTCTGTTGGATATTACATTGAAAATGTTTAAGGTTTACCGATTGGGTTGGTTTGCTTCAAATAGAAGGAAAAGTGTGGGTTCCAGTCGTGATCAGAAGAAAAGAAAGACGAAGGATGGGAGTTTCGGATGTGCATAGACTACCAGTTAGTTGAACAAAGGTAACCATAAAGAACAAGTATCCTCTTCCTCGCATTGATGACTGTTCGATCAGTACAAGGTGCTTGGGTCTTCTTAAGATGTTGAATTGAGATCCGGTTCTCATCAATTGAAAATACGGCCAACGGATTGTGCCAAAGACTTGCTTTTAGAACCAGGTATGGTCTTTACGAATTTGTAGTGATTCTTGTGGTCTTACGAATGCCCCGGCTGGTTCATGGTTTGATGAACGGATTTTAAGAGCTAGTTGGATCTCTTTGTGATCGTATTATTGATGATATACTGATATACTCTAAAAGTAAGAGGAACATTGAGGGCATTTGAGAAGGATGGAATGTTGGGGAGAAGAAAAAGATTTATGCCAAGTTCTTAAGTGTGAGTTTGGCTAAGGACAGGTTTCTGTCTGGGGCACGTTGGTTGGTTTCTAAGGATGGGTGATGGTGGATACTTCTAAGATAGAAGTAGTGAAGAATTGGCGTCTAAGACCCACTAATTGTGGTCAGAAATAAGAAGCTTGGTTGGTTTAGCCAGTATTACCGTCGATTGTCAAGGATTATCTTTCTATGCTTCCCCAACTGACGAACTTGAGTAAGAAAAATGTTCCATTGTATGGTTCCGGATGAGTTGGGAGGAAAGCTTTAAAGAAGCTCCAAGACTCTGTTAGACTACCGCACCTATTCCTTACCTTGCCAGTTGGAAGGGTAAGAACATCGTTGTTTATTGTGATGCATCCTATTTGGTTTTGGGGTGCAGTACTAATGCAAGGAGGAAAAATGTGATTGCTTATTGCTTCGAGGCAATTAAGGTGCATGAACGCAAATATCCAACTCATGATTGGGAATTGGCCCCCGCGGTGGGTAGTGGGTTTACCGGTGGTAGATGGTAGTGTTTGCATTAAAGCAATGGATAACACTATTTATATGGGGTTAAGTGTGGAGGTCTCCCATACGATATCATCGTAGTCCTACAGTATGGTCTGTACTCAGAAAGATATGATACTTGAGACAGAGGATATGGATGGAACTACTGTGAAAGGACACGACATCACTATTTTTGTATCAGCGGGGAAGGAGAATTGTTGTAGCGGATGCGTTAAGTAGAAAGGCGGGAAGCATGGCGAACAGTCTAGCTCACTTGCAAGCTTAGACGCCCTTGGCTAGAGAAGTTCAGATTCGTGCTAAGACCTTATGAGATTTAGAAGTAAATGAGAAGGGAGGGATTTTTAGCTTGTGTGGAGGCAAAAGATCTGCCTTCCCTTGACAAGCTTAAGGGAAACGCATAGTTTAATGATGAAAAAAATTGATCCGGATCCGAGATTATAAAGGTTGCAGGACGAGGCTAAAGAAGCGAAAATCGATATGAGAAGGTATTTTGGGATTAAGGGAAGGGTATGTGTACCCGCGCGTCGATGATTTGATCAACACTATTAGGACAGAGGCTCATAGTTCAAGGTAATTCGATACATCCGGGATGCAACCAAGATGTACCGTGACCTAAAAGCAACACTTTTGGTGGCAGTAGAATGAAGCGTGAGTATTGTTGTCTCTTTATTGCCAAATGTCCAAACTAATGTCAACAAGTTAAGTTAGAACAACAAAGGCCCGGAGAACACTTCAGAGAATGCCTATTCCGGAATGGAAGAAATGGAGAGAATGCAATTGGGACTTCGTGGTGTTCTTTCAAAGAACATTGAGCAAGTTCGAACTCAATTTGGGTGATTGTGGACAAATTAACTAAGTCTGTTCATTTTATTTTCCGGTTAAGTGACTTAACAATGCATAGAAGTAGCCAAAACTTTAAAGCTCAGAAAGTTGTCGGTTGCATGGAGTTCCACTGTCCATCATATCAGATAGGGTACGCAGTGTAGTTGACTTCTAAGTTTGGAGAAACATTGCACGCGGAATACGGTACTAGGGTTGGACCTAGTACTGCATTTCACAATCAGACCGAATGGACAGTTATGAAGCGAACGATTCAAGATTGGAAGATATGCTTCGAGCATGTGTGATAGAGATTAGGTGGCCATTGGGATAGCTTCTACCCTTAGCAAGAGTTTTTCATTACAATAATAGCTATCACTCAAGTATTGGGACATGGGCCCAATAAGAATTGTTATGGTAGAGAGAGGTAGGTCTCCCATTGGTTGGTTTGATGCATTCGGGTATAACCTGGGGTTACTGACCTTTTGAGGGACTAGTTAGAAAAGGTTAAATCCTTCAAGACAAGCTTTTAGCGGCTCAAAGTAGGCCAAAAGGAGTATGCAGATCGAAGGGTTAGGGATTGGAGTTCATGGAAGGTGCAACATGTTTTGCTGAAGGTATTCACCATGAAGGGTGAGATGAGAGCGATTTTGTTAAAAGAGGGTTAAGCTTAGTCCGAGGTAGTCCGAGGTATATTGGGGTCCATTTGAAGTTCTGAGCGCTGGGTAGGTGGCTATGAATTAGCTCTTGCCTCCCTGCAACTCTACGGAGTAATCCAGATTCCATGTGTCGATGTTGAAAAGATCCATTGGGATGGAAACTACATTATCCGTTGGGATTCAGTTTTGCTGATGGAATTTGTCTTATGAGGAGAAGAACTGTTGCTATTTTAGATAAGAGAAGTTTCGCAAGTTGAGGTCAAGGGAGATTGCATCCATCAAGGTGCAATGGAGAAAGAATCGTCCTGTTGAGAAGCATTGGGAGAAGAGGCAGATAGCAAGAAAGATACCCACATCTGTTTACAGATTAGGTACTCCCTTTTTAGCCCTTGTTTTCTTCTTGTAATCGGTTCGAGGAGAACGATGGGTAAATTGAGTATCTATGGTAAACGACCTTGTTTAGTTGGTTTTGAGCAGCAGATTTTATTTCTGGAAAAAATGCTGGCGTGTGAGACGACGGACCCCACGATGGACGTCATGGGACGACGCGAACCGTCGAGGGTGGGGGTCTCGTTCCAAAAACTTAGAAATTAGAAAATTGGGACTGAAGAGCGATCTCTGAACGTCACGACGGAATGGAAGGAAGGACCCGTTCACAGGAGTGACGGACCGTCACAGACTCTTTGGTGGAAATTTAGTTCTCTGAACCTTGCGACGACCTTGCAGGACGGACCTCGAAGGCCGACGGACCGTCACAGGCTGCGAAATCCCAGGCTTAGGTCCGATTTTCTGTTAATTTATTAAGGGGGCATTTTGAAAAATATTCCTGCTTTAATTATAAAGTGGTGGGTGTTAATGTTAATAAGGTCTAATTACTTGGGGGTTAAAAGCGGGGTAACCTTAAGTTAATTAGTGGGTTATTAGTGCCAGATTTTATACTATGTAATGAGGATTAGGGGTAAAATAAAGAGGGGTTGAAGAAGAAAAATAGACAAGAACAAGAGAGACAGAAAAAGAGAGAGAAATGAACGAAAGATACAACAGAATTTGAGAATTTGCTTGCTTGATCACGAATCTCGGTGGAGGTAGGGTTATGGTTTTTATGTATTCGATTGTAAAACTCCTTACTATCGAATGAGATGTGTTGGAGTAGATTATTAAAGTCTTCTATATGCTTAATTGTGTGTATTGTGCATGCATGTGGATTTAGGTATTGATTGTGACGAACAAGAAGATTGAAAGTATTGAACCCACATTTGATTAAAACCTAATCTCTTTTTAATGATGATTGCATTGGTATAAAAGAAAGGCTGGATTGAATAAAGTAATGAGATGTGAGGCCTTGATTACAAAAAGAGGCTTGATTCTAATAGAATGAGATTAGAAGGGGCGGGGGTCACGACCGACATGTTAGGAATTCGGTGGACGGGTTGTCACGAATACTGAACCATAGATTTAGGGGGATCGGGTGTTACGAAACGACACGAGATGTAGGGGATCGGGTGTCACGAACCGACAGGTTAGATTTAGGGGATCGTGGGTGTCACGAACCGACACGTAATTTAGGGGATCAGAGTGTCAGTTCTGACACATAGTAGTTAAGGGATCGGAGTGTCACGTTCGACAATAGTAGTAGGGGATCGGAGTGTCACGTAACCGACAAAAAGAGAAAAAGACTAACGAGGATCGGAGTGTCACGTACGACAAAAGGAAAATATGATAATGGACTCGTGAAAGGATGAGAGAAAATATACTTCAATCATAAAGAACATGTTTCCCAAAAAAGAGTATGGTGGTTGTGGAGGTTTGAGTCCTAATAGATATGATCGGTTATAGTTATAAAATGATGTTTTTATACGTGGTTGCTATCACCCTTGAAGGAATATTAGATGTTTTATGATGTTTAATGAGAATATTGCTTTCTATTTGAGTTGGCCGATGATACCTACTCAGTACTGTGTTTGTACTGAACACTACTTTTTATGTTTTCTTCTTGTTTATTGTGGAGTATGCAGCAAACGTGCCATCATCTATCGAATCAATCGTAACTCTAGCCAGTCTTCCATTACTCCGGATATCAGGGTGAGTAATGCTTCTAGCTTGGACTGGGATCTTCGTCCTCATGTCTGGATGACTTGAAGAGATCCGGAGGACTAGCTTGTTATTTAGATTCTTAGAATACTCGTAGTTTAGTAATTTGATCATAGATGTTCTGGTGCTATCCACTTCCAGATTTTGGGGATAATAATAGATGATTGAATTTAGAGTTATTAAATTGGTTTGTTTATTAATGAGTTTAAGTCTTCCGCCATTTACTTCTTGTTGATATTCACATTGAAATGGTTAAGGTTTAGATGGTGGTTCGCTCACATAGACGGATAAGTGTGGGTGGCCAGTCGCGATCCGATTGGGTCGTGGGACACTCTTACCTTAACCTAACCCTAACTCTAAACCATAAACTCAAAAACCTATGCCAAAAATATCAAAACACAAAAATTAACTACTATCCATAGATTTTAAATCTCAAATGCTAAACCATGAAACATAAAATCTTAAATAAACCTACATCCTAACCCTAACCCTACCCATAATCTAAAACCCTAAACCACAAACCTAACCCAAACCCTAATCTTAACCTTAACCCTAACCTTAACCCTAAACCATTAACCCAACAACCCAAGCCTAAAATACGAAATCAAAACATTAAACACTAAACCATAGATTTTTAAACAAAAAATTCTAACCCCCCCAAAAAAAAAACCTAAACCCTAACCCTAACACCAGTCATATCCCTAACCCAAAACCCTACAATCTAAACTCAAAGCCAAAAAAAACACCAAAATCCTAAAGTCAAACAGTAAACGATAAATATCACAACTCAAAACCTTAACCCCAAACACTAAAACCAAATAACAACCTTATTCCTAAACCTACAATAAATTTTTAAACTCCACGTCCTAAATAATAAACCATTGATATTAAACCTCAAATCCTAAATCCTAAATCAAAAAACCTCAGTAACATAAAACCCTAACGCTAACCCTAACCCGATTCTTAATCCTAACCTATCCTACACCAACCCTACACCCTCACACCCCAAATACCCCAATACACTACCCCAACATATTAACTACTCAAACAATAGAGATTACATATCCAACAGGAGAAACGAGGAAGCCATGAGGACCGAAAAAAAAAAAGACAGCGAGCGAAGGCGGAACCGGAAACCCGAACACGGAGACCGTAGTAAACACCGACGGGAGAACAGAAAAAAACAAACATGAAAAACACTAAGGGGGAAAACCTCAAATACGGCGCTACAAACCCAAAAAACCGAAAAAAAAGAGAACCAGAGCCAGTAACACTAACATTAACCCTAACCCTAACGTCTAAAGAAGGAACACAAAAAAGGAATCCCACAAAATACCGAAAACCTGAAAAAATTCAAATCACAAACCACCGTAGTGTGTAAACCAAAAGTCCTAAACCCCAAAACCTAAAATATAAAAAAAACCTAACACTAAACCTATCCCTATTTGTAACATGAACCCTAGCCCTAACCCTATACATAAACCTAACCCTAAATCTAAAGCACAAAATACTAAAACCCTAAGTCCCTTCGAGGACATCCGATAAAGTTGGAATGATACAGAGAAGATTAGCATGGCCCCTGCGCAAGGATGACACGCACAAATCGAGAAATGGTCCAAATTATATATTTTTATAAAAAACAAATACTAAAAGCCTAACATTTAACACTAAACCATAGATATTACAACTCAAATCCTCAACCCAAACCATAAAACCTAAAAACAATCTAAACCCTAACCCTAATCCTAACCCTAACCCTACCATAAATCCTAAAACTCACACCTTAAATACAAAAATGCAAACAATAAAGACTAAACAATTGATATTAAACCTTAAGTCCTAAAACCTAAACACAAACACCTAAAAAAACAAAAACCCTGACCCTAACCCTAACCCTAACCTTAACCATAATCCTAACTCTAAACCATAAATGCGAAAAACTAAGACAAAAATATTAAAACCCAAATAAACCATAGATTTTAAACTTCAAATGCTAAACCCTAAATCATAAAACCTAAAACGAACATACACCCCAACCCTAACCCTAATTAAATCCATAACCCTAACCCTAAACCTTATACCCTAAACTAAAAGCCAAGGATACAAAAACCCTAATATTAAACACTAAACCGTAGATATTACAACTCAAATCCTTAACCTCAAACTTAAAACCTAAAAATAACCTAAAACCTAACTCTAACCCTAGCTTAACCATTACCCTAACCCTACCATAAACCATAAACACCAAGCACAAAATAAAAAAACATAAACAATAAGCACTAAACCATTGATATTAAACCTGATGTTTTGCACCCTAAACCCAAAAATAAAAAAGAACCAAAATCCTAACCCTAACCGTAAAAGTAACCTTAACCCTAACCCTAACTCTAAACCATACACCCAAAACCCTAAACCCAAAATACAAAATCCCAAACATTAAATACTAAACATGGATTTTAAAACTCAAATTATAAACCCTCCACCATATTTCTAAAAAACCTACACCCTAACCCTACACCCTAAGTATCTAAAAGTGAAACACCTAGACATTAAACAATCAATCAGCGATTTAAACCTCAAATATAAAACCACAAACCCTAAAAACCTTACAAGAAACATAAACCCTAACATAAGTGCTATCCCAAACACTACACTAACCATTACACCTAAACCCTAAACCCAAAACCATTACCCCCCCCCAAAAACTCCAAGCCCAAAAAGGACAAAAAAAAATTAAATACTAAAGCGTAGCTTTTTTAATTGAAAAACTAAACAACAAACCATAAAACCCAAAAAACCAACTAACAATTAACCTACCCTGATCACCAATCACGGAAATGCTAACCATAACACTATCCTTAACCGTAACCCTGAACACTAAAACCCTTAACACAATTATCCAAATACAAAACTCGAATATTTATCACTTGACCACAGTATTTACTATCAAATTTGAAACCAAAAACCTAAAAACAACTTAAACGTTAAACCAGACCTAATCTGAACCTAAACCCCTAACCCTAACCCCTTTGCCTGAAAAAACCATTAACCCGAAACCACAACCACAAAATACCAAAACCCAAAAATATTAAACACTAAACATAGATTTTAAACAAAAAAAAATCCTAAATCCAAAAGGTAAAGCTTAAAAAAACCTAAACCTTAACTTTTACCTTAACCCTAACCCTATCCTTAACTCGAACCCTTAACCCAAAGCCTAAAATAGAAAAATCCTAAAATTAAATACTAAACCATAGATATTAAAATTCAAATCCTTAACCCAAATGCTATAACCTAAAAATAAACATAAACATAAACCTTAACCCTAACCGTAACCCTACCATAAATCCAAATCCCCAAGCCCAAAATTAAAAAAAAACATACATTAAACACTAAACCATTGATATTAAATCTCATATCCAAAAAAATGACCTAACGCATACTGTAAACCTAACCTTAAACCTAACCATAACTCTAAATCATAAAAAAGAAAACCCTAACCAAACCCTAACCCCATACCTTATACCCTAAACCCTCAACCCTAAACCCTATGTCCAAAGATTTATCGCGCCTCATTTTCTATAATTTTTTTCTCTCTAGACTTTCTCTCTCTTCGTAGATGCTCTCTCACAATGGACTTTGAACAATCCCTCTCGCGCAATGGCACAACGACGCGTGCGCCGCCGGTAGAGGTAAGATGGCCGCCAGACCAAATCCATTAGGAGCTCCCTGAAAAGGGCAACAAATGTTAGTGCAACACTCTCTATAATCCATCTCACTTCTCCACAAAGAATACCGACGCCATGAATACTGCATTTTCAGAAATAGAGTTTGATAAAGAAGGTGGAATTATTTCCCAAGGAAATTCTGAGTTGATTCGAGGATAAAGGTTTATGTAAATTGATACTCCTCATCAAGATCTACAACATAGTAAAAAATTAACTAATTCCATCATCGAAATTGATCAAAATTGAAAGGCGACTTTCGAAGAAATCGCAAGTGCATTGCCTGCGTTGCGCACCAAAATTCGATCGACTTCGAGTCGAATTCATAAGGATTTGAATACTGGTGTTTTTTCACCCAATGATGAGGTCCATCATTCTCAAGTTTTAGGCAAAATTGATGAGGGAATTATCAGCTATGTGAACTTCGGTGACGATGGAACTTGAAGAGTTTGAACTAATGGAACCTCATCGAAGGAGGATGATTCTAAGTGCAAGAATATTCATCTTATACACATTTCCAATCATCTTAAATGAGGAATCATTACAAGAAACAATCGAGATCCTTTCGCTTATCCTAAATCTAATTCACAATATGAAAAAGACGAAAGTGAAGGAGAGAATCCAGTTGTTTCTCGAAATGATGAATAATTTAACATCATTGAGGTTCCTCAGTTGATTGAAATAACAATATTGAGTAAAAGAAACAACACATAGCAGGGGGAGAATAAGATTCAGCAACAGGGCAATAATATGGATAAAAGGACACGCATAGCAGTTTCATTAAATGAAACTCAAACATCAAAATTTTCTTTTGGCATAAAAGGTAATTCATCCTAGGTAACTCCCACTCTTAATGCAATTAATGCACGGGCCATAAAAAATCAATATGGCAAAGGTATGGAGTATGGAAGATTAAAACTACAAAGGCAAGAGCACTCAAGTGAAAACTTGAGCACTCAGGAAAGGAAGCACAGCTGACAGAAAATGATCAAAGGAGTGTTGAGGGTGGCCAACATGGATTAAAACAGGGTCAAGGGAGATATAGAAGAAAAACTTATAAAGCTGGGAACACCTTCAATCAAGGAAAAGTCAGTTCAACAAATCAAATAAATTGAGAAAGAGTGGAGTATAAAAACAACTTTCCAAAAATATCCAATAATTACTCTAGGTATGAACCTAACTCTCAATCTTATAGAATCAATAGACAAGGCATTGATGTTGTTAAGGTAGCTGCTAGGAATCCTAATAGCCATCAACAGGGTCAAAATTGTAACAACAATGCGAAACATGGAAAAATTCAGAACCTGCCCCCTATACTGTTGTGAAATCATTTGTTGCTAAGTTGAGATATAACCAATCAAATAATGAAATTACAATTGTTTTAAATGATCCTACATATACAACTAGACAAGGAATTCCTGCTATGCTTCTTGCTGAACACATAAAATATTTTAGATTCCTAAATTGTTGGGTTGATAATCTCCATTTTTTGGATATTGTATAAACTTGTTGGGAAAAGGAAGTGGCTGGTAATTGTATATGTGGAGAGTTCATCAAAAAGATGAAAAGGATAGCCAAGACTCTATGTTTTGGTGATGAAAAAGAGAATTTGGTGATATTTCAAAAAGGACGATGTATGAGGAAAACAAAAGGTTTTTTTTTTTTGTGCCCCAAAAAGCAGATGAAAATTACCTTCTTGATCAAAAGTGGATAACACACTAGTTATCGTCTGAAGTAATGCCCCAATATATCAAAGCTCCTCAACTTGGAGAAACTAAATTTGAAATAGAAAACCCAACCGAATGGTAAGGAAGGTGATACAAACTACAAATTATTTCGACTCTACAATAATAGGAGTACAAAGGAGGTTATTATTCATAAAATTGTCATAGAAATGGAGATGAGTCAGGTGACCAAGCTCAACCCCAAGAGAAAAATTACCGGCCAGCAACTCGAAGAAGAAAATAACACCTACAATCAGACGGAGCAAGATCAGCAAGAAAAATTTAGGAGGAACAATGGCAGGCACACAAAAAAAAGACAGCCTAAAAATTAATATCAAATAACCTCCAATATAGTTTGGAGACCTGTCTCAACTCAAATGCATGAAAGCAATGATAGCCATCAATAAACATAAGCTGCAGTAGGTATAACTAACTTTCAAACTTAAAATGTTTTTGCTAATGTTGAAACACAGGACTAGCAGGAAACATATTAAATAGGGGAAGCAGATCAACCAAAAAATGAGTTCAATAAGAGTTCAACTGTAACAACAAGTCACAACACACACAATAAACAAAGGCAGCAAGTTGCTACAACCAACAATCACAAGAGCACAGGTATTCACCCAATGCTTCCAAAACCCAAATTCCTCAATATTATTGATGTCGATGTTGGTTTAACTGATGAAGATGTTGGAGGTATGGATTGGGGGTGTCAAGAGAAAACCACTAACTTGCAGGAAGGGGTTACCAAAGGGGGGAATTTGCCTCATGTTCTGCATGTGGGCTTTGATATTTACCAAAGTTCTGACCTTAGAGCCATTAATAAGTCTTCAAACAGGCAGCAACAAAAGGAACAACAACTGAGTCAATAACATATTCTTACCAGAGATATCAGACAAGGAAAAAACATGGAAAATCAGCAGATTGAAAAAGAGGTAATAAAAATAAAGGAAAATAGATTGCTACTTGCACTCCAGAAAACACTTTTAATAGAAAAAACAAGCCTAGTAAAAAGAAAAGGGATGCTGCTAAAAGGAGGCTGAGAAATAAACATGAGAATGGCAGAGAACATGAATAGGAAATAGAGGAAGAACCTTGCAAAAAGATTGATTATGGTCAATGACAACCAAGGGATGGATATTCTTCCTCTATAGGCTCAGTATATGAATTTTCCCTCAGGTAAACCTCTGGATAAGATCCAGCAAGTGTGGAAGATTAATACAGAACCTCTTTTTGATGAGTATGCGGTGGATAATTCTGAGGATGAGCTAGAAAAGGACATTCACTCCCTATATGATTCTAGTGAAGATGATGAGACTAGTAAGGCTCTTATTAAGGATTTTAGTACTCATAATTATCAGACCCTAGAGGAGGAGATTCAACAGGTAGCACAAACTCAGTGCTGGTCTCCAAGAGTGTTCAAACATAACAAATTTCACTTCAGGAAACAAGATGTAAATATTGTCACTGCTGGTTAACCTAACACAAGACTCTTTTCCTCTATATCTTCCCAATTGATTAGTACAATCATATGGAATGTGAGAGGGATCAATACTCAATAGGTGTTGGAGAGAGTCAAGAATCTCAGAAAGTTTAACCATTTATTTGTAATCACTATTTTAGAACCTTTCTATGATAGTATTCATGTTCAAAGCTTTAAGGTCCAATTAAACATGGATAATGCTACTAGTAATTGTAAGGTAAATTTTGTGTTTATTGGAGCAGTGATATTTACTGTAATATTCTTGATGAAGATGAACAACAAATCACTTACAACATGAAACAGAATGAACTACAATACCAATTTACTAGTACATTAAATGCAAACATCACCTCAGGAGACCTCTTTGGGACAAAATGATTCTGCAAGCCACTGTGAATGACAACCCCTGGTGTTATGTAGGTGATTTCATTGTTATAATTTCTGTGGAGAAAAAACTTGGAGGATTAACTTATAATATAAGAAAAAGAACTGATTTCATTCCTGTTATTGAAGCTTGTGGGCTCTTGGATATTGGTTTTGGTGGGCACAAATTCACTCGGTCCAATAAAGGAGTATTATTCATAGATTCTGGAAAAGTCTTGATAGGGCAATGGTAAATGACTCTTGGTTTGAAAAGATGCCACAAACCACTATAACTCATTTGCCAGCTACAAGATTCGATCACTGTCCTCTTCTCATAGAAATGATCTCGAAGGAAGCAGAACACGTAAAATATTTTAGATTTCTAAATTGTTGGGTTGATAATCCCCATTTTTTTTATATTGTATAAACTTTTTGGGAAAAGGAAATGGCTGGTAATTGTATGTGGAGATTTCATCAAAATATGAAAAGGATAGCCAATACTCTATGTTTTTGGTGAAAAATAGAATTTGGTGATATCTTCCAAAAAGTGACGATGTATGAGGAACAAGTGCAAAAAGCAGACGAAAATTACATTCTTGATCAAAGTGATTAACACAGGAGTTCTCTTCATGAAGTTAATGCCCAATATATCAAGCTCCTCAACTTGGAGGAAAATAATTTGAAATAGAAAACCCAACTCGAATGGTTTAAGGAAGGTGATACAAACTCCAAATATTTCCACTCTACCATAATAGGAAGTACAAGGAGGTTATTTTTTCATAAAATTGTCATAGAAAATGGAGATTGAGTACAAGGTGATGATAACATTGCTCAGGATGCTTGTGAGCACTTTAAAGGTATCTTCACTAGGGAGGAGAAACTTATCAATGAACACATATTGGAATGCATTCCAAGGATGGTCAGTCAGGACCAAAACAATCAGCTTACTAGTACTCCCAATATGGATGAGCTAAAGGAGGTGGTCTTCTCTACGAATCCTCACTCTGTTGTTGGTCGTGATGGTATGAATAGGTATTTCTTTCAGAAGTATTGGTAAATAATTAAAAATGATTTAATTGGATTTGTTCAGGCTTTTTTCAGTGGTCAAATGATTCCTAAGCACTTCTTCCTTTCTTGCATTGTTCTGCTTCCTAAAGTGAGTAATCCCAACAAGCTTAAAGAGTTTAGGCCTATAAGTCTAAGAAACTTCAGTAGCAAAATTATATGTAAGATAGTGAGCAACAGACTTAGTCCTATCCTCCCTTCTTTAATATTTATCAATCAATCAGGGTTTGTTAAAGGTAGAAGAATTTCTGAAAACATCATGCATGCTCAAGAAATCATTCATCAAATCATGAAACCAAACATTGGAAGCAATGTTATCATTAAATTATACATAACAAAATTTTGGGACAGGGTTTCATGGTCATATATTTGCCTTGTTAAAAGGAAGATGGAGTTTTATGAGGTGTTTATTCATATGGTATGGAGAATAATGGCTAACAATTGGTACTAAATCATTATTAATGGTAAGGTATGATTTCTTTCACTTTACTAGAGGTCTCAAGTAAGGTGATCCACTCTCTCCATCCCTATTTATTTTAGGTGTTGAGGTACTTTCATGATCTCTAAACAGGATTCACAACCATCCACATTATCATGGTTTTTATATGGAAATGAGAGGGCCTCAAGTGAATCATTTCAGTTTTGCAAATGATATAATTCCCTTCACATCTGGAAGATGCAACCTAATAAATACTCTAAAAGAGTATGAAGATACTTCAGGGCAACTCATCAATGGAGTCAAAATCAACTTTATGCTACACTACTACTTTCAATAGCACTAGAGAGAGAATTAGGAGGCTAACAAGTTTCTAACAAAAGCAGGGCCCTATCACTTACCTAGGTTGCCCTTTTATTTTTTCGTAGGCCTAGTAACATTTACTTCTCTGATCTTGTTAATAAGGTTTTTTTGAAGGATTACAGGTTGGAAAACCAAAAAACTAAGCTATGGAGGCAAAGCAATACTCACCAAGAATGTTCTACAAGCACTCCATATACACCTTCTATCTGCAGTAACACCCCCAACTATTGTTCTCAGGCAAATTCAAACCCTTATGGAAGATTTTTTCTGGGGTTGGAGAAGTGATTGGAAGAATTTTCATTGGGCGTCGTGGAAAAATCTAAACTTCCTATACGATAAAAGAGGATTGGGAATGAGAAACTTACAAGATATTTGCAAATCCTTACAATTCAAACAATGGTTGATTTTTAGAACTAACCAAACTTTGTGGGGATGTTTCTTGAAAGTAAAGTATTGCAAAAGATCCAACCTAGTTAGCAAAAAATGGGACACTGGAGAGTCTTTTACTTTGAAGCATATGTTGACGAATAGAAAACAAGTGGAGCAGCATATTCAATGGAAACTCCAAGATAGGAATTGTTCCTTTTGGTGGGACAATTGTCTTGGCGATAGACCTCTAGCACACTACACCAACAACAACAATAGGTTCAAAAGATCCACAGTAGCTGACTTCTGGGAAGAAGGGAGGTGAAACTGGAAAAAGATGATAGAGAAGGCACTTGCCAGCCAGCTCAACAAAACTTTAAGTGATGGAACTCCCCTTCAATATCAACTGCAAGACCAAGTAGTTTGGAGACTCAACACACATGGCAGGTTCAACTGCTCATCAGCATGGGAGGACATTAGGGATAAAAGAGATAAAAATAAATTTTACTATTTTTTATGGCATAAGAACATTCCTTTTGAAATTCCTTTCTTTTATGGAGAACCCTTAGGGGTAAACTCCCTACCAATGAAAGATTGACTAACTTTGGCATTGAGCAATCATATTGTTTTTGTTGTCTTGATTAAGTAGGTATGGAAACCATATAACACATATTCAATTAAGGGAAATTTGCAACCAAGGTATTAAGTTATTTTGCAGGAAGTGCAGGCCTACAACCGGACCATTCTTTACTGCAGCAGCTGCTACAGCAATTGTGGACAACCAAGTTCAAAAACGAAGCCCACAAACTACTGCTACAAGATACTCCAATATTTAACTGCTGCAACTTGTGGAGGAACAGGTGTGCATGAAAGTATGGATTTAAAGCAACCAACATCAGCAGGGTGAAGTATGCCATCTACAAAGACATTTTAAAATGCTGAACAGTGCATATCCTCATCTCCAATAGCCTGCTAAGTGGACTGATTTAATCCAAAAGATTGAAAGGTGCATTCACGACACCAAAGTGAACATGGTAATATGGGTTAAACCACTGAATCAATGGATTAAGACAAATACAGATGGAAGTGCTCTCACCAATTCAGGAATGTTGGGGCTGGAGCTATTCTGAGGGACAAAGAATGCAAGATGGTAATTTCCTTCATAAAATCTCTTGGAGAGGGAACAAACAACAAAGCTTAAATTGAAGCTGCCATATTTGGTTTAACTTGGGCACTTGAGCTGGGCTACAGGACATTCTGCTCGAGCTTGATTATCAATTTGTGGTCCATTGGATCTTAAAGAAAGTAGCCCCACAATGGAGTATAATCAATCAACTTGGAAGGTTGCAACATCTTATCACTCAAGCAAATTATTTCAAATGCATTCATGTATTTAGGGAATTAAATTGTGTAGCAGATGCATTGTCAAAAAACTATCACAACACTGTCAATCCTCAGGTATACTTGAACATCCATCAACTACCTTAAAAGGCAAAGACTAATATCAACTTGACTTTTTGGAGATGCCTAACTTTAGAAGGAAGAATACAATATGATTATGGAATCTCTTTGAATATCCTTATATTTTTTCAACATAGCTATAATTAAAATTATAACTACTTTGAATAGGTTAGTATAGTTTATAGGTTTTCTTGTAAAGAGAGAGTCTCCCTAGTTTATGTTTCCTAGATACTGTGTATTGATAGGAGTCCTCTCCTTAGGTGTGTAGTCTTTTGATTTCATCTTTTATGTAAGGGGAGGAATTGACTTCTGTTGGGAAGTTGACTCTAAACAATCTTAGGATGGAGGTTAGGTTTATGCCCCCCTCCTTGTATTTTGTTTTTGTTATTACTGATAAGGCCTTGGGGTGTTGCTCAGACCCTACCCCTCCAGGTGTAATTCAACTAAAAAAACATCCAAAGATTTCAAGTAACTTTTATCGTACTATTCCAAAATGGTCTAACGGGAAAACTGATCAACCTTCAGGAAATGCTAATAATTTTCCTAATAAATATCAAGTACCAGAACATGCACATTACATTATAGTAAAAACTTATGCGGATAGGTTGTGATATAATCAAGCTAAAAGTTGTGTTAGTATCAAATTAATAGAACCGAAATCGCGACTAAACAGGGGCTTCCAGTTATTTCTATAATGTAAAAGATGAAGTTAGTAAGGATTTTGGCATCTCCTTTTTCCAATTCACTCTTATTAAAAAATTATTTATATAGACTAGAGTGAATGATTAGAAAAACGTTATACGTAAATTCAATGTTTCAAATGGGATTTAGATTCTATTTTGTTTCGCGCATGTTTTATATAGACTTTAATGATGAATTCGATTATCAATGGTTTGGACTAAACAAATGGATGACCATAGTTGGAGAGATTTTATAAGGATTCAAGCATGGATCCTCCTTTTAAAAAAGATGAATAAGAGAGACCTGTTATTACCAATTTGGATTTCTCTTCCGGAAATACCTTGGCATTGTTATAATAAGAAGTTTATTGCTAGTTTATTATCTCCTATTGGTAGAGTACTTTATTTAGATTCATCTTCCATAAAAAAAACTAGGGAGAGTCAAGCTCGTATTAAGGTACAAGTAGATATCACTAAATATAGACCTCCTCACATTTGGATAGGTTATATTGGGGAGGATATTACTAATGGTAGGTGGAAAAAATTAGACTATGATAGTATCCCTGATGTTTGTTTTTACTGTTAACATTCAGGTCATAAAGAGACTGATTGTATCATTAAAGAAAAGGATGAAGAAAATTAAAAAGGAAAGAAATGTATAAAAATAAGCCTAAGAATGACAATGTTCACAATGTTCATAAAGAATTGCAGATAACTAAGAACATAGAAACTGGCCGAAGGGAGGTATAGTTTTATCAACAAAAGTATCAAACTCAAACAAACCAACAACATATGCAGCAATATGGCAGTAAAACACAGGGGAGGAGAAATAATAACCAACAAGTAAAATTCAATGCAGATAGGGTAGTAGTTCAGCAACAGCAGCTACAAACAGGTATAGTTTCTATTCCTACAAAAATACTTATATTGATCTGGAACTGCAGGAAGGTATCAAATTATAGAAACTGTTAAGAAGCAACACCAGAAAAATAAAGGGCATGCTTATATTGAACGAAGCAATTTTAACAAGGAGCAAATTAGTAGGCAACAAGGGATGGAAGATCAGGTAAATAGGAAGGATTTATAATTACATAAAGAACAAGATGATTATCAACAAGTTGTTGCAACTAGACCAGATATTGACTCAATGCTCACCCTCGCTACACCTCTAATTACTTGTAATATTGCATCTATTGGAGTAGGTGTTGGAGGTAAGGTTGGAAGTTATCAGGAGAGACCTAGGCATAATAAGGGAAGACTGTTTAAAGGGAAAAGGAAATTGACTAAGGCTAATGAAGAGGGGTATGTTAAACAATTCAATATTGAAGATAGGGAACCACATTATAAAATAAATACTAACAAATAAAGAAGAATTTCAGTAATAAGAAAAAAAAAACTAAATAGAAAAATATTCAAACTGAAACAGGGAAGATTCTATAGCTCACCAACAAGATAAGGATGATTATTTTGATGAATATGGGGTAACTGATTTTTGAGGATGTATATGATGAAGATACTCAATTTTTAGAGGGCGGGGGTATAGAAACAGGGGAGGAAATTAGTACTAAACATCGTTATCAACAAGGACCTACGCTTCACAGTTCTAATGTAGAGGAGGTTAGAGAGTTTACTGGGAAGCAAGGATTGTTACCAAGGGGGAGAAAAGTTTTGAGGTAAACTAAATGTTAGTACTAGTAAACCAAATACTAGATCTAGGAGTAGAAGTTTATAATGATAAAAATTATTTGTTTGAATGATAGGAGTATCAACAACTATGGTGCTCTCGAAAGGTCTATAATTCTTAGCAAAATTCATAATTTATCTATATTGAAATATCTGAACCTTTGCAATCAATCTCAAGAGGGACTCATATAGAATGCGCTTCCAATGGACAAATTGGTCATAGTAATTCCTAATAATAAAATCGGGTTATTTTCGTTAAGTGACGTGAATTGTAATATGGGGCATTGATTCACAAAAACAATCTTTTGAAATTAATCAAGGTGAATTATAGAGAAAATTTTATATAACAATGTTTAATCTTGATGTAAGGATCAATTGAGGATACCATTATGGGAACAACATGTTAAAGTTGTCCTGAAACTTTTTCATCCGTGGTGTATAATTGGTTATTATAAAGTCATCTCATCTACGCAAGAAAAGTTGGGGGGTAGAGACTACAACATGAAAAAAAGTTTTGAATTCATTAACATTATTGAATCTTGTGGTTTAGTGGATATTGGGTATAATGGGCAACCATATACTTGGTGCAATCAAAAAAAGAATGGAGCTAGAATTTGGAAGAGGCTTGATACGGGTTTTGTAAATGATAAGTTGTTGGAGAGGATGCCTCATACTAATATCACTCATCTTTCTTCAGTAGCATCTGATCATTCTACTTTACTTAATGAAATGAGTTTTAGAAGTGAATCGGTGATTAAATACTTTAAGTACATAAACAGTTCGGCTTAGAATTCTTCATTTTTACATACTTTAGAAAATTTTTGAAAAGTAAGGTTGTAGGCAATCCTATGCGGATTTTACATACAAAAATGAGGAGATTAAAAACTACTTTAAGGAATTGTTCAAAGTAAGAATATGGTGATGTTTTTGCAAAATTCAAGCATTATTAAGAGGTACTAAGAAGTGATAAAGAGACTATTCTTAATGAAAATAGTAAGGATAATATAGAGAACTTGCATGTTGCAAATGCACAAGAAATAAGGTATTTTAAACTTCAGTACGCAATACTTCAACAAAAAACACAGCTTCATTGGTTAAAAGAAGGAGATGTGAATTCAAAATACTTTCATGCAGTAATAAGCGGAAAAAGAAAAAGAATGTTTATACATAAAATAATGGCTGACAGTGGTGAATGTATACAAGGAGATGAAAACATAGCTAGACAAGCTTGTGAATATTATCAATATATTTTCACTGGTAAATCCGAGAAAATAAGGGAGGATATTTTACGGTGTATTCCAAATATAATTACTCGGATCAAAACTTTAATGGGGGGGGGGGG
>JAKWJA010001902.1:0-27517 GCA_027704765.1 Solanum habrochaites | reverse complement strand
AAAACTAAGAACCAAGGTCAAGGGGGGGCGGGGGGTCCCTTTGTTTTTGTGTTTGTTCGGCTTTTTAATACCAAAAAAAATGGGGTTCTCGTCATCTTACTCTCTAGTTGAATATAATCCATCAAACACCACTTGTTTTGCTTTATCTTCGCTCTTGTGCACATTATGCTTGTGGATTTGGATTCTGCACTAACAACTCCCTTCCTTGTGGCGTATCCTTCTCAGTTACTTGGAAACCTAATCTGCTGGTCGATGAAAGCTGAAGATAATCCCGATTTCACCAAATCGAAAGGTCCCGCAGACTTTCCTTTCCCTACGAGATTCCAGACAAAATAAGACAGTATGAAGATATAAATGAAGAAGTAAGTCTCTTAGCTGGGGTTTGGTGGCTCAACCCCCGGTAGCGGACCAGAATGAGTTGATTTTGCAGCGATGCAAAAGAATTGCATAGATGATGGGCGGAGATGCCAAAGACTATCATGTATCTGCCCTCCGCTAGGTCTTCTGCCGCTAACGCGCGTGATGGGAGGACCTCCAATCTATCTTCCTTCTTCACCAATATGGACTTATCCTAGAACCACCATCTACACCTGCTCAAATCATCGGTTATAGACTGACTATCCCAAAATCCCCAATATTGCTTCCGCATCCGACCAAACCCTTAAAAACAACCCTCCACCTCCTCTCAAACAACCTTCCCCTAATGCCACCCCACCCTCAAACCCACCATCAAACCCGATCCTACCACCCGCAAAATCAAAAACAAAAATTAATAACCAAATAAGTTTGAATCCCCAAACAACTACCCACCACCTACTAAATCAAATATCAATCCGCCAGACTTACCACAGAATCTATAACCCCTCAAATGGGCCATAGTCCCCTCTATAATGCTCCACCCTACCCCAAAGTACCACTTCCAATTCCCATTCCTATCTCAATGCTCCCTTTCTATCTTCGTCCCTACCGAGCACGAGGGGTTACGGTTCCGAGCTGGATCTATTTGAGGAAACACAGAAAGGTAGTGCGGAGGCGAAGAGAGTAGGCAAAGATTGACATAATCAGAAAGAGATTAAGGAAAGACCCCTTAAAGAGCTTGATTCTCCCTGCTATCACCCCTGGGCCTAGTTATGCAGACCAGTATTCAGCCACATCTTGGACCTTTCGAAGGGTTTCCAAAGATCCCCATTTGACACTTTCGAGGAGTGGGGCACTCTTATGCTCATCTGAAGAGCTACTGTACAGCTCGTGGGAGTATGGACAGAGATGAAGCCTCTATTGTATGCGGATTTCAGCCTAACCTGTGTGGAGAAGCTCTTAAATGGTTCACCTGCGCATGAAATCATGCAATTGCCCTGCTGGAATTCAGTAACACAACCTATGTCTATCAGTATCGATTTGACTTACAGCGTAGCATTTATTATTTTACATCGATCGATTTGATTACAACTTAAAATTATTCCACATCGATACTTTAAAAAGCATAAATAAAAACAATCGAAAGGTAATATGGGACTTTCTCCTATAGGTGGAGAAAGAAGTTCGCGATGTGGGGGGGAGGGGCTGGGGGGTGGGGTTGGGGCACGGGGTGGGGGTTGGGGTGGACGGCGGGGTGTGGGGGGGGGTGGGTGGGCGGCGTTTGGGGGGAGTGAGGTCGAGACCCACCCAGTGTGAAAGAAATTGTAACAAGTGTTCGTGTTGCAGAGTACGAGTATTATGATCGCACTTCTTCCTTGCTCGTCCAGCAAAATTTGCCGAGATAGTTTTGAGTGGTGGACATACTATAGAAATAGGTTGAAAACCAGAAGATAGCCCGTGTTGCTGCATCATCGTATCTATCAGGAAACGATCTCTTCTTTGAAAATAAAAAGAAAAATTGCCTGCTTTGCTCTATGGGGAAATATAAATCCCCCAGACCTCCGTCATATTCCCAAGGTCTGCTTCTCGTCTTCCCAAAATTCCCAGACTAAAGCTTCTCTACACGCAAGCTAGTCCTCCCCAGTAATCCTCCAATTTATAGAGAATGCTACCTCACTTTATCCCAATGTCAGCGCCACTATATCAAAATCCCCTCCCCAAATTCCAAAATCCTCTCCCCCTTATCCAAATCATATCCTGGTTATTAGAAGCAGACATTTTAAAGGTAAATTTGAAATTTGAATTCCTGAAGATGTCCAATATTTTGAATTTGAGTTATGTTTTTGAACATATCATTTTAATTAAATACATTGAATTGTTGTGAAGTGAAAGTTGGACAATTCTCTCAGAAGAACCAAATTTTGAACACTGAAAATTATTCACGCACTATCGGTTTTTAAACATTTATCCAACGTTTTTTAATCAAATGGTTATTTCATTCTTCCTTGAATTTGCTTTAGGCGAAAAATGTCAGTCTACTCCCTCTCTGTTTTGTCTCGGGGAATCATGAGACAACATATATTATTATTTTCAATAAAAACTTGATTATATTTTGTGCCTAAACAGGGTGTGGTTCGTATACTGGTTTCTAATAAGTGCTATCCCATCTTCTTTGTTTAATTTCTCGTGTTATCTCTTGATATTCATCGACTATTCAAATAAATTAAACAATTAATACCATTATGGGACTTGCTACTCGACTTCCCCCTCCTTGGCAATTTGTGGATATAAATAGAACGATCTTTTAGTCTTAATCACTAAATCTAAAAAATCCACATTTAAAAAGACAAATTTAAAATTTCATTCCCTTGAAAAAAAAATTCCTTTTGCACAACCAAGTCTAACTTACATTGTGAGCACTGAATTAATCGAGGTTCTCGACAACAAATTTTATATATACAAAAATGGCATGTCTTTCTTTGTTCTCTCTATTAAAAATTTCTGAATCTTGACTTTCACCTCTGGTAGCGCGAAGAATTCAATGAGGCGTAATAATGTGTCAAGATCTATGACCTTACTTCTTTTATACATGTGGGAACAATTTTTAAAGATCAAACTAAAAATATGTGTCCATTGACAAGTGCCTATAGTCGCTCGCTGTGTCCGCATTCCGTATGTTCTAAGGCTCTTTTAAGCCATAAAATAACATTACTCATGTAATGGAGGTCAACTATATCCAACCTGCGCTTCCACCTTGTGTAATGAGTCTAGAAGTGTAAAATCTTATCTGATTTATTAGCTATGCAACATAATAAGGTTCATCTCGTATTTCTCGACAATTTACAGACTACTCACACTTCTTTCAATTCATGTGATCAAATTTGACTCACTTATGATCAGAAATATAAAGCATTCTTGAAAAAGTTTGTATAAACAGGCATTGTCATAATCGTTATATGGATTAAGTGAACACCAAGGTTGTCTCTATGTGGAAAATGAACAATTAAATTATATTTTTATCGAAAAAGTTTACCTTCGTATCTGCCTCTATAACTCAATTGAACTTCCCGCATGTGGTGTATTTATAGAAATATGCACTCTCTTGAGTCTAACTCAACTCAAAATCTAGTTCATAGGGAAGATTTCCCGAACTGACACGCGAACCATTGAGTTCTACGAGGATGACCTAACTTTGATACCAGGTAAAGCTTGTCACCTAGACCTAACTACATATCAAAAAAACGAGCCTCTGGAAAGGAGGATTTCATAGCCATACAAGGACACCACCCCCGTCACTTCCCCATCAGTTGGGAACACTTACCCACTCTACACTATTACCTTGTCACATAGGTTTCCTCTTTGTTGTATTCTGATAACATAGCGCTGTCATCACTATGCCTCTTGATAAGAAATGATTCTTCACGCCTCAAACGCCAAACTGTTCTATGCATTGTTTTTGTGGCTAACTCAAGTTATCACGTGACGATCTTTAGCTTTCTTATATTATAATGCACCTTCAAAACTCTAACTGACCATAACGCCGTCAGTAGCTAGTTCGGTTCAATAGACATGATGACATGGTACTTCAAGCTAAAAGTTTGTGTTTAACTTACCCATGCTTCTGTTCAATGTCATCACTGTGTCCTCTCTGCTGAAGATTATCTTTTTTTTCACGTGTTTAAGTAATCTAAACGCGACTCTACATGTTGTTCAGATACTTATGTTTGTTCCTCATTTTTTAATTGGCAAGGAAACAAGTATCCGATGGTCTTTATTTAGAAATAGTGGAGCATGTCTCTATCTTGCAGTAAATATATAAGAGTAGATATACTATAATTATCATAGATTATATAAATAATAGACTATATTCTATATATAATATATAATAGATGATCATATAAGACATTAAGCTCTAATGACTTATAAGATATTTCAAAGAATGTTCTTCAATTGACATAATCACTTTTCAAACATTCAACTCAAAACAATCACTAGGTGGAATAAGTATTATGAATTCTCTTTCGAAGTCTGTGATCAACCAGTGAATCAATTATTTCAAGTCGCTCTCTTATTTCCTTGAGAAACCAAATTTCAATTGGAATAATACCAAACATCGTGTGACTTACTTAATTAAAACCCCCTAAATCGTATTGTCATCAAAACTAATTTACGAAGAAAATGTTGGCAGTTTCTCAAATGCTCCCTTCTCTTGTTATTAGCTGATTGAAAGCCTATAGTAGCCTGAACACACTAAAACACAATCGCTCTATATTACTGTTTCCCCTTCTAATTTAATAGACGCTGTAGTGGTTGTACGACTGTTAGTGATAATTCCATATTCTTTAGTAATGTTTTTAATTTGATGTTTAACCTTATGTCACTAATACTGCAATAGAACTTTTCGATATGGTAATTGCATGAGTTGCGAGCACTTTATCATCGGATCAGACAATATAATGAAATGGTACAAAATATTTGTACCTTAAGACACGAAACTTAAGGTATGTCCCTTACGTACTTTTTCTAGTTCCTCTTCTTGGTTTGCGGGACAAAATAGCAACAAAACCTACTCACAAGGCCTACGGGATTGTATACATGTGTAGAGATACCAAGCCACTAGGCCTACACATGAATTTTCTTCTTTCTTATTGGATTGGTAGTGCTTTCCTTTATATGTGGCGGAAGACTAGAAAATGACTCACACCATTTTTTTGCGCAGTTGGGGCGCTCGCCTATTCTAATATTTCAGAATAGCATTTGCTTTTCTTGGATAGTTGTTTAGAATTAAGTTTTGCAGACTATCTTTGGTTGGAGTAGCAACTTCATAGGATGTTTTGGATTTAAATAAAGCGCATAAACTGCACATACTTTAAATAATACCATTATGAATGACTCTCAAATAATATTGGTTAAAAATTATTTCAATATCCTTAAAAAGTGATATGAAGAAATTTAAATCTATTTCTAACATCGGCCGCATTTCACTATCCTTATAACATAAACACGTAGAATAATAGTGCACGCTTTATGGACGTGGTATATAGGGGTTAGGTTAATGAGTCTTTCAATAGAAGTCCAAAGAAAAAGAAAAAAACAATCTTTGTGCACAACGCATATAGTCACATTCACGTGAGTGTAACTCAGTGGGAATTCTAGGTTAGGTGAACTGATCTTAAATAGAAGTCAAAAAGAACCGAAAAAGGAAACAACATCTGCGTTATTATTCCAAGACCAGGCAATTGACTATAGTAGTCATCATAAGCATCTTTGGTGATTCCTGAGATACAATAGATCACTCGTGAGCAATCTGTCATCGGTATCTCGTGATCAAACTCCTAGATAAATTAAACAAGTTTGATCAACAATGTCCCACCTACCGCCTAGCATTGTAAACAATTTTCCCCATGAATCTGCCTTAAGGAACCTCTTCTCCCTACAACCTAACGTTGCAACCAAATCATTAACCTCCTGGTGATGACTTACGGCCCGTCCTAGTAATGATAATAGTTGTAATTTAGTCACTTGTAATGTTTTTATAGTCCAAGATATAAGTTAAACGAATTGTGTTTGTATAGAAACCAAATTTGCCATTTCGTTTGCCCCACGATCTCGCAGTGTCACATGTGCACAACACCTGGAGCGAACAGGTATGTTTTCAACCCCCTGTTTCTTGCAGGCTCCCATGGAAAAGCGCTGGAGGTGTGAAGTGGCAAAATTCTCAGGTCAAATTTGTCAAATCCAAGGGATGGAGTAATTTTTTGTGACTATTACTCAAATAAGCGTCATAGAGCTTATTATGTTCACATCAACCCGCGTTGTCACAACTTTCTGTCAGCTATATATGATCAAAGTCACCATCTCTAAATTGACCTCATCCAATAGATCAATACTATTGAATCAGAGAAGAGACGGTAAGATATTCTAGTTCCAAGCTATGCTAATGTAATAGACGAAGCATATTTCATTCTCCAAGCTATGCTAATGTAATCAATGAGATATACTCGCAATCTCCAATCTAACCGCTTATGTAAACGACAGATAAGCTAAAGATAATTCCAGTTAATTCGGGCCTCAAATAATGCTAATGTAAGTAAGCAACGTATCGTAAATCCTTCTTAATTCAGGCTATGATTAGGCTATTAATTACGTTAATTCCTTAGTAGATATTTGTACGGTTGTTATAACTTATGTAAAGCTAGTTTGCAGATAAGGGTTGGAGAAAGCGGATCCTATAGAGTGCAAACGTTGGTCCAAATAATTATATGAAGTCTACACTTGCGTGGACTTACTGGTACCTCCGTTTTTGGAATGGTATAAAAAAGTCTGACATGCGACTTGTATGGTAAGTTTAATAGTTTTACATTGTGTTTTAATTCGCTAGATTATTGCACTCTCTAGTTCTTATTTTCCTGACATCTAACTGATCGTGTTTGTGTTGATGAATATGTTTTTTTTGGCTATCAACCGTTGAGAATTCACCCCACAAACATACATCATAAACCCTGAAGAATATGAGTTGGTTTAATGAAGAAGAGTCAAATTAACGTGGAAATAAGTATACTAGAGTATGGTATCATAAAGAGGATGGACTGCCTTTCCAAAGATAACAAAATTCTAATGGTCACACTTGTTCGCTTCAAGTTGACCCGGCCCCATCTGCACATGTTTGGGAGGTTCCTAAGATCCCAACACCCCTTTGCTTTCAATAAAGTAGATTACATTTTTTTTATTGCATTTTCGCTATTTTAACTGTTCTTATTCACGATGCTACTAGACTTAATACTTTGTTTGCTTAAAAGAGCACTGACAACTTGTAATTAATTGTGCTAGGGTATCAAATTTCAGGAGATCTTTTTGGCATAAATATCTTCTATAGAGGTCCAAGTATCATGTATTCATTAAGTGCTTCACGTCACCCATATTATTTTGATACACGTATTTATGGGAATGTACCTCTTGGATGCGTTTGGCATATATATGTTTTACAAATGCCTCTCTTTTTCAAATCGTCACTGTCTTTATAGCAAATAAATTTACGACATTTTGTCAGCTTGGGTGAACAATTACAATCACGACAGGAAGAAAAGAGAGAAAAAATCTACCTTATCACTACTTTAATATGCCTTCGTTCTTCAAATATGTCGCGTTCTGGTTTCTCGAGACCTAAATCAATCGCGCCCCACCTGATAAAGTAGGATTAGAATTAACACAGATTTCTGGTACAGATAGAAGGAGCCGTCATTTAAAACCTACTAATTCCTCCCTATCTCCTCAAGATGGATGAGTAGCTAGAATCAGCTTTTAATAAGATTACAACAAAACCTATAAGAACTATCACCAGGGATGAACAAGGTGACCACATATTAGTATTATTACCCACTACGAAACAAGAAAATTCAGAAATGGGAAAAAAAAATCAACCTGCAACTAGCTCAGGAGACTTGATGATGTTGTGGAGAGTGATTGATACAAGACAGTCCACAATCACTCCTTCAAGCACCACTAAAATAATTAACACCCTGCTGAGTCTAATTCTAGGTTGGCGAAAGAAGCAAGGATTGGGCGCCCTTCACATAATTTTCTCACGACCTACTTATATAACAAGTTTTATAAAGTAGGAAAACTTGTTGAAAATTCTCCAACAAGGACCTTCCATTCATCACCTATACATTTATTATGTCAAAAAGTGAGATACAATTTTTGTTACCTCTGAAGCCTGAGTACTTATCAATTATCTTTTTCACATTTCACCTTTACTTTAGATTAGAAAGTCTACTCTCCCTTAGAAATCAGTATGTGGGTTTTTTTAATTCTTAGTCCTCAGGAAGGAAATGTGCTTCGCTTATCATGGTAATTCAAACTCAATACCTCCATCTAAGTTAAAGCCATAGTTTCACATCACCTTTCTTTTTATGTCCTTTCTATTTAATTACAAATACATTATCCGTTGAAAACATAAGGAAAAACGGATTATCTTATTAATAACGGCGAAAACTGAAAATACTATCAACAACTTCATACATATTGACTTTTATAGATTGATAAAAGTAGATAAGGGAAATTAAGGTGTATGTCGTTAATAAAGTTAGATACAAAGTATTTTGTGTTTTTATATAACGCCTGAGATTTATTTAGGTGTAGATTTTGTTATAATTGCAAACGAATTTATTATGAAAATAAGAGTAAAATTCAAAATAATAATATAAAGATAGTAGTAATTTTCTATACCCAAGAGATGTGTCACATCATCTGTCATCTCTAGCTTAATAATTATGTATGTATTTCATGGTAGGTGTTATATTTCGTCCTGATGACAGTCACAAGATTAAGAGTAATTTCTTCTCCCTATTTTCTAAATATCGATGTTTGGATTTCTTTCTAATAAATATATTTCACTCATTTTTATATAGAAGCGAGTCTGTTGTTAAATAAAAGCATATAGTTCGTCACGACCGGAATCTAGGCAAGACCGGCGTCGTTGACCTCCTCGAGGCCGTTCAAACACGCTAGCTTCGTCATTCTTACTTACCATATGGTTATATTTTATTCGGAGAAATTTGAAATTTTTGCGGATACTTTCTTTAATCATCATGCTAAACTTTCTTAAGACTTTCGAATCGTCTCATCAGCAACATCTAACATTTAAGAGTAAAGCAAGTGGAAAAATTATTCATTAAAGTATACATTGTATATCGGCCCAAAATAACACCATACAAATTTCTGAACCAAACAAGAAAGAACGCTAACTTGGAACATCACTCACCTAGCTTAACTTAAACGACGCTTGCTGTAAACAAGTAGCATCCTTAAAGCATGATTACCTACCACATCCGGTGAATGCGGATGTCCGGATAGCTTGGCAAGAAACACCTGTACGCTACCGTCCACCTTGCCCACTGCACCCTAAAAGTAATGTTTGTATGGAGTTGTACACACTCTGTATCTAAAGTATGGGTATTACTGCAAGACCCACATCCAGGGACATGCACTAGAAAGATAGATCTTTCTATCACGACATAGAGTTTTGGAAGTCACTAGATGACTTGCCAAATTGAGATTGGTGAAAGTTTATGCCATGAGAGTGACAGCATCGTTATAATATTAGCGGTATGGCACTCAGACTAATATCTTCATATGCAACATAACATAGATACATATCTTCTTTCGTATTATCATCTTCATATGCCATGAAGACCTTTTATCAGGGACTTGACCTTAAGGACTTCCAAACACTGAGAGTCTCAACCATATGGGACCTCAACTACAGGGAGCCGTCTGATCAAACACAGAGGCTAACTTCATGCATTCAGACGTACCCATGTCAGTCAGTCATAGTCCCATGTGAACACCAGCTAGAACCCTAGATGGGTTGTCAAGACTTTCATCGGGGTTTGCTGTGTGCCGGAATACGAATACCTAGTGGTCATTACTGAGCTCGCTCACCCTCTTGATTTTCCTATCCGAACACCTTCGTTATCATTCAGTTCTTTAGATGATCATTGGTAGACTCGACCTCATTCATTCCATTGGCGAACTTTAACTTTAACCGTGACTATCATGTTAGCATCACAGAAATCCATGTCTCCCTCAGCAAAATGAAGGTGAAATCACCGGCCAAAGTGACTCAGATACCAGCTAGCGTATAGGGAATTTAACCCCTCGCATCCCTATAGTAGCAGTATAGGTTTACAGACGAGGAGATGTATGGAAGTACCCATACCTCGGCAGCCGGACAATCTTGCACATGAGAGTTACGTGAACGCTCCGCCCTTCCCCGAGAAAAGCATCACCACTCACGTTGCTAGCCTACTCGTGCTCATATAAAGTTTCCATACGTCAACTCATATATCATGGAAGCTTACTTCTCAAAGAGGACATCGTAGCTTCATAATGGATTTCTCGTCTCACATAGTTCATTAAGTGTTTTACACTCAATAATTTTTCAGTTAGAGTGTTCATATGAGAATCTTGGTCCTCTCATTATCTGTATATTCTCATGGTGAGTACGTATTATAACATTTACTTAGCTCATTTCGAAGTTTCTCGCATCACTATACATTAGCCCACCATCAGGTTTACACACATTCTTCAATTCTTGCACTTTATGTTTCATAGTTATTCACCTCTTATTTCGTGAATGTTCATTTTCTTCAGTATCTTCGGTTCATTATTTTTAGAACGTAGGGTCACTTATTTGTCTATACAACAAGCATGCGGCTTCATTTATAGTTCGTTAAGTGGATTCGTTACGTCCTAAGATTTATGCAGTAAAAGACGTATGTAATCTGTGTATATAGTGCCAATGGTCTTTATATTTTTTAATCTACGTACTATGTCATTATTCTTGAATATCTTTTACACCTCACTATTACTTCTGTATCAATCCGGATGTTTGGCATGGGAACCCAAAATCTTACTCACTTGATATCATTTATATCTTTGATTGATTTTTTTATTTCTAATATTCATAACATTAGATCTCTAACTTAAATTTCAACATTTTCATGAAATAATTCAATTTTCTAGTTTAATTTTGACTTCTAAATTAAATCTCAACTTTACATAGTAATTAATTCTTTATTTTAATATAATGCTAACTTAAATATCAACATTTAGCATGTCAAGAATCAATTTGTCTCTCTTTTAATAGAATTTACTAAATTCAAATCTCACCTATACATAAAAATTAATCTTTCTATTTTCATTAGCAACTCTAAATAATCTCCAATTTACATGAAAAAATTAAATTTCTATTTAATAATACCTAGAATTCGAAATTAACCGACTGGTTGGGGTTCTCGTGCCCCCCCCAACCTCCTCTACTTCTTATTTTTACGTAGCTTCCTTCTCGGCAGCTGCTGAGGGCTTGGAACGATATCTCCACGCCACCCTATTCTGTTCACTCCTTAACTTAATTATCCCCGTCCTTGTCTAGGATACTCAGTTTTTGTTGCTGGTCCGATCGAGGTCTTGTGAATCGGCTTTCCCCACACTCCCTCCTTTTTTTCCTTCTTCTTCCCTTTTCCGCGCTTGTATCGGGATGTCGTGGGTTCAAATCGCGACGCCTCCCCATTGTTCCTTTTTCCTTCCCTTCTCTTTCCCCCCAGGTTCGCGTCCTTTCGATCCCCCCCCTGCCCCTTTTTTTTCTGCGAGCTGACTGCTTTCTGACGGGTGAGGCCCCGTTTCGAATCCGGTAGGCTCATTCCTTCCAAATATTTAATACAAAATTTCCAGATTTCCTTCACTATACTTTAGTCCTAAATTACGTTTCATTGTTGGCTGGAAATTTTTGTCATTTTTATTCATTTTCTATCCACCAATTTTAACTTGACATTCCTAAGAAAATCTCATAGCCCTGCAGGGTAACAACATTTTTAGGTGCATCCTTTGCATAGGTTTTGTTTGGCCAAAAAGTGTGGGTATTCAATCACGACCCCGATGAATATAACCTCTGTGTACAACTTCTTAACTAAATACGTGTAATTAAACATGCCATTATCTTCACACCTTACACACGACTAAATTCAACTACACTGACCTTGCCCCACACATCACTTTTTCACATGAAATTTCGGACAACATATTCAATCAACATAATTCCGCAACATGCATCCTTAAAATAAACCATCACTAAAACGCATTGCATCCTTACTATACCAGCAAATACCATAACCACTCTATAATTCAACTGGAGCTGTGACAGGACAGCCACAACGGGGTGAAACAACCCTAGTTTTCGGAACTGAATTATCTTCATCCTTAAGCGGGTATCTTGGAAAGGGACCATGAATAAGAAAACCCATACCTTATCGATGTTCAACGCTGATGTTGTGTACCCGAAACTCCGCCACATCCCACCTCCCAATATTCTTCTCAACGTACACCTCCACTCCGACGAACTCTCTTAGCCTTGGACGTTTTGATTCACGTTTTCTTTTACTTAAAAATTCTTATGATTCGTCAAGTGTGATTACAATCTTGACATGTATGTTCAGTTCCTTGAATTTTATTTTGGGGGGCATAAACCAACGTGAGAGAGAGATTGGAGAAGGTGAGATAGATATAGATGTTTTAGGATTCGGATACGTAATTCAAGACTTATTCATAGGATTTAATTAGCTTACAATACATATCTGCGATTTATTTTATTAAATATTGTCTTAACAAACCACAAGGCCCATTAATTTTTATAGATTTCTTAATTAATAATTAAATCACCCTTAAGCCCCTATTATTAACTTCTTTTGGATACGTTACCCTTCCGTCCACCCTTAGGCGAACATGCAAGTCCCGAAGAAACCGACCATTACACTTCGTATGCCGATCCGCATCATAACCTAATCCTATGTAACATGTAGCCCAAAATCAACAAAAGACGAAGAAAAGGAACTTAGACTTACGAGAGTGAAATCCAACCTCACTACTAAGGCATCCACCACCACACGTCAAATACTGAAGCCTAATTAAGCTACTCACCGACGTCACCACGAAGTGCTTCCTCTCTGTCACCCCGAACTTGAGTGCGAAGAATCGTTGCCCTCCTTGATTGCCTCTTCACTTGACATTAGCCTGCACTCTCTCCTTCCCTTGCTTTTGCACTTCTCTTAACGAAACAAGCCTTTACCAGTGACCCCGGGTGCCACACGATAACAAGCAGTAGTGCTACGCTATTCCTCCTTGCATTTGTGGATTAAGAGCTTGCATTTTTAGACACTTAATCTACGGTAGAATTTTCGCGAATCTCAATGTAAGAAGAAATTAAATTTCATTCCCTTGAAAAAATCTCATATCGAGGACCAAGGATAGACTTAATTTTGAGTGTGAATTATCGAGATTCTCCACACGTTTCCAATATACCAAATTGCAGATGTCTTATTTTTTACTAGTTTAAAGATTTGAATCTTTGACCTTTTCATTGATAGAGGCAAATAATTAGGTGCAAAGTGGTGCAAGATCTACCCTCTTCGTTCTATAAATGTTGGACAACTTAAAAAAAGGTCGAATAAAATATTGTTGTCTCATTGCCAATCCTTTTAGTCGCGCCTACCTTCTTCATTCCTTTATTGTCAAAGGCGCCTTTAAGACATAAAAGAAGCACTACTCATGTAAGGAGGACAAGCATATGTATGATATCCAACTTGGCTTCCCACCTTATGTAATTGAGTTAGATGAGTAAAACATCTTATCTAGTTTATTAGCTATGAACATAATGAAGTCTGTCATCTCGTTTCGTTACAATTTATAGTAATAACTCTCTTCTTTCAATTCATGTTATAAAATTTGACTCACTTAATGATTAGAAATATAAAATATCATTCTTGAAATAAGTGATTATAAGCATGAATGTCATAATATTTATATAGATTAATTGCACACAAAGGTTGTATCTATTCACAAAAAGTGATTAAATGATATTTTTATCGAAAAGGTTTCCTTGACTAATTCTATAACTACTGACTTCCTGAATGTGGAGTTTAAGAAATATCACACTACTTGAGTCTAACTCAACCCCAAAAGGCGATTCATTAGGGAGAGTGCTTTCCACAAACTGACCCGCGTACCAGAGCTTCAAACGATGGATGGAACCTAACTTTGATCAATGTAAAGCTTGAACCCTAGACCTACTCAATACCAAAACCTAGCTATACAGAAGGATTTCATAGTCCATATGAGGATACCACCACCGGTCCACTACCCAATCAATGTGGGACTTTTACCCACTCTATCAACTTATTCAATTGCATATAGGTTTCAGGCTTTGTTGTATTCTAATAAAAAATTGCTTGTAATCCCTATGACTCTTGAAAGAAAGTGATTCTACATGCCTCAAATCCAAAATTTATCTATTATTTTTATCTAAATGACATTATCACGTGATCAATCTGTTAGTTTCATATCTATACTGCAATTTTCACAAATTACAAGACCATAACGCCGTCCTAGCTAGGAGTTCTTTTCCAATAGACCTAGTAACCTGATACTTCAACTAAATATTTTGTGTTTTAAATTATACCCAAGCTTGTGTTTCAATGTCATCATGTTGGGTTTCGTTCGCTGATGAATATAATATAATTTTCACTTGTTAATATCTAAATCTGGCGTATACTTTTGTTAAGTACTTTGTGTTGTTCTTCCTGGGTTAAATGGAAGGAAACAATTTCTATGGGATCTTTATTTTAGAAGAGTGTCATAGTTTTCTATTGTAGTAATTATATATATAAGATATATGTCAAAAATGTTCTTAATTGATATCAGAATCTTCAAAATTCAATCAAAACATCACTAGGTGGATAATATATAGAATTTTTGTCTAAGTCATCTGGATCACAAATGAACCTATAATTTCAAGTCCACTAGCTGATTTTGAGAAAACCAAATCAATTGGATATAACAGCATCGTGACTTACTTAATTAAAACCCCAAAATCTATTGTCATCAAAACTAATTTACGAAAGAAAATGTTGTAGTTTCTCAAATGCCTCCCTTTCTTGTTTTAGCTGATGAAAGGCCTGATTAGCTGCGCAACACTAATGGCACAATCAGCTCATATATGTTCAAAAAAAAAAAAAAAATCTAATTTTAATACGAAGAATTAGTTGTTTGTCACTATTTTATTAATAATGCTATTTTCCTCTTAGGAGTGGCTTAATTGTTTTTTTATACCTTATGTCACTATACTTGTGATTGAACTTAATATGGTAATTGCATTAGTTGGAACACATATCATGGGATCAGACAATATTAATGAAATGGGAAAAATATCTCGTCCTTAAGACATGAGAGTTAAAGGTATGTCCATTACATACTTTTTCTTTGTTTATCTTTGGTTTGGGAAAAAACTAGGCAAAAGAAAAACCTACTAACAAAGGCCTAGGGGAGTGTAGACAAGAGTAAGAGAGAACCAAGCCAGCTAGGGCCTTACATCATAAATTTTCTTCTTTCTTATTGGTTTGGTAGTGCTTTCCTTTCTCTGTGGCGAGAAGACTAAATGATGGACGCATACCATTGTGACAATGGGGACTTTGCCTATTTTAGTATTTCAAAAAAAAACATTTGTTTTTTTCTTCGGATTAGTTTTAAAGAATTTTAAGTTTGCCAGACTAATCTTTTAGAATGGGGTTGAGTAGGCAAACTTGCATTAGTATACTGTTTTGATTTAAATATGCTCATACACTGCTATACCTTTTAAATAATTCACATTTATGAATTAACTCAAAATATATTATGTTTAAAATTATTTCATATCCAAAACAAAAAATGATTGATAAACTTTAAAAATATAATTCTATAATCGCCGCAAATTTTCACTACTTAGATAATAAACAACGTAGAATAAATAGTGCTAGTGGTAATAAGTAATATTAAGGGTCAGGTGAATGAGTCCTATAATATAAGTCAAAAAGCAAGAAAGGAAAAGGAAAAAACTATCTTATGTGCATTCCAAGACAAGCAATAGTAGTCACACTTCCGTGAGGTGTAAATAAGTGGGTACTTTATTAGGGTAAGTGAATTAAGCTTAAAAAATCAAGCGTTAAAAAAAACAACAAAAAAAAACAATATGGTTATTATTCCAGACAAGAAATATAGTAGTCATCAGAAGCATCATGTGATTGACTGAAAAAGTAGGATCCTCTTGAGAGAGCTCTGCATGGTTCTCGTGAATCAAACCCCTAATATAGTAAACAGTTTCCTTCAAAACAATTTGCCCTCCTACCATCTATCATGGCAATTAGTTCCATGGTCTTCCTCTTCCTCAAGAGCTCTTCTCCCAACAACCCTAAGTTCATCCAATCAAAAAATTACTTCATTAGATAATTACCGTTACGCCGTATGGGTAAGTATTAATTGTAATTTTAGTCCTTGTAAATTGTTGATTTGTCAGATATAAGTTAAACCATTGTGTTTGTATGAAATTAAAATATTGCTAATTCTTTTGCACACAATGATTCCAATATAATTTGCCAACAGACACTGGGAACTGTTAAAACACCCGTGTTTTCTTGAAGGCTCCCCCATAAAAGCTTTGGGAGGTTGAAGTGGAAAATTCTCAGGACAAAATTTGGCTAGCCAGGATGGAGTATTTTTGAGGTGACTTAACTACTCAATAAGCATCAAGAGCTATTAATGTTCACATACAAACCGCGTTGTCACTTTGCTGTCGCTATGTATGATCCGAGTAAGAACAGAAATTGATATCCAATAGATCAAGATAATTGATCAGAATGAACAAGGACGATATTTCTAGTTTGCCCAAGCTAATCTAATGTAATCGACGAATATTCAATTTTTCAATCTAATGCTATGTAATCGAAGAGATATTCCATTCTCCAATCTAACGCTAATGTAATCGCTGATGAAGAGGAGATATTCCTTTTAATTGCCCCTCAAACTAATGCTATGTAATTGAGCAACGGTAGTAAACTCTTAAGTGGGCTTTATTAGCTTATTCAATTAAGGTGATTTCCATTATAAAAAATTGTATATTGTTATACTTATGTCAATCTGTTGCATATAAGGAGGTTGGAGAAGCTAATAAGTATAAGTTGAAAAAGTTGGTCCAAATCATTTATAGTCATGTCGATACCATTTTGGGGATGACTGGTGACAAATCCGTTTTTTGAAAGGTTACTAAAAATTCACATGCTACTTGTAGGGTAAGGTTCAATATTTTTACATTTGTGTTTTTAAATTCGCATAGATTTGCACATGCTTGTTATTTTCCTGAAAACTAATGAATCGTGTTTTGTTTGTGAATATGTTTTATAGGTTATCCCATGAGATTCGTTCGCCACAAAAAGACATATAATCATGAAGAGTATGAGGTTGGTTTAATGAAGAAGGAGTAGAATGGAAAGTGAAATAGAGTATACTACATGCGTTATGGTTATCATAAAGAGGGATGGAACTCTGCCTTTTTCGAACAGATCAAAAATAGCTAATGGTGAAACTTTTCGCTTCAAGTTGATTCGGCGGATCGGAGGGCCCCCTTAACAAATGTTTTTGCAGATTTCAGAAGATCCCAACACCCCTTTGCTTGCAATAAATTAGATACAATTTTTTTGAATACATTTTGGCTATTTTAGTTTGTCTTATTAAGATTCTACTTGTACTTTATTTGCACGGGTATCAAATTTGAGATAGCTTTTTTGCATAAATTATCTTCTTATAATTGCAAGTATATGTATTCAACAAGTGCTCAAGTAAACATTTTATTTTGTAAACGTTATGGAATGTAACTCTTGGATGGTTTGGCATATATATCTTTAAATCTTTTTTTCCAATCGTCACTTATTTATAGCAAATTAATTACTACTTTGCAGCTTTGTGAACCTTTATAAGTCACGATGGAAGAAAAGAGAGATAAAATCTACTTTATCACTTACTTTAATATTGCCTTCGTCTTAAAATAGTTGTCGCGTTCACTTTCTCGAGACCTAAATCAATTAGCCCCACCTAATAAAGGAGGATTAGAATTAAGCCAGGGTTGAGGGATCAGAAGAGAGGAAGAAGTCTTTCCAAACAAACTAATTCCTCCCTATCTCCTTCAAGATGGATGAGCAGCTAGCACTCATGCCTTAATAAGGATGAACAACAAAAATATAAGAAACTATCACAGAGAGGATGAAAGGTGGACCACATATTATTAATTATTATCCAATTCAGAAAACAGAAGAATCTACAAACTTGGACTCATTCCATTACATGGGAAACAAACAATAACTTCAATTATCTAAAAGTGACATTGATTAATGTTGTGGATATTGATTTAAGAAAGACGTCAAATCACGCACTCAAGAAAACGAAAACTATTAACTCCCTAGTGAGTCTATTTTAAGTTGGAGAAAGAAGCAAGGGATTGGGCGCATCTTCACTAATTTGCTCACTACTATTTATACAAAGTTTATAAAGAGGAACTTGCTGCCAATTATACAACAAGGAACCTTGATTCATCACATATACTTTCATATTCCAAAAAGTGCAGATTTCAATTTTGTTACCTCCGAAGCCCTGAGAAAATTTCAACTGTACCTGTTCAACATTTTAATACCTTTCTTCTGATTAAGAAAGGCAACTTCTTCCCATTTAGAAATCAGTAGGTGTTTTGATTTAATTTGAGTCCAGAAGAAATGTGGTTTCTCTTATCATGTTCTTTCAAACTCAATACTCATGCTAAGTTATGTACATTATTTTCACTCACCTTTTTTTTTATGTCCTTTCTATTAATTACTAATACATTATCGTTGAAAAAATAAAGGAAAAGATATTTATTAAAAAGGATAAAATCAAAATAAACTAACAATCGCAACACCTCCTACATAATTGATATTTTATAGATTGATACAGAATAGATAGAAGCAATTAAGGTGACAATGGTACTTTAATAAGTGAGAATACAAAGGTATCTGAGTTTTTTTATATAACTCATGAGATTTAGTTAGGTAGATTTTTTTTATAATATCACACAAATGACGAATGAAAAAATTCAGTAAATATTTCAAGAAAAATGTATATAAAAGTTCATAGTAAATTTTTCTCTCCAAAGAGATGTGTCACACTCATCTGGTCTATATCTAGCTTTATAATTATGTAAATGTATTTTATGGTCGTTTTTTTTTGCTTCCTAATGAGAGTAAGATGAAGATTACTTATCTTCTCCTCATATATTCTAAAATGTGTTTGAATTTATTTCTAATTAAATATGTTCACTCATATTTTATATAAAGAGCTGGTTAAATTCAAGAATCTGTACTTAAATCAGTGAAATAGTCTAAAGGGACTTGTCATCGCCACACCTCAACTGTAAGTATTTACTTAAATGAGGTCATTTTAGATTGGCCTCAACTCGTAATTCAAAGTAGACTTGTTTGAAAATTCAAACCACAAAAGTTAGAATCACGAGAACTAAAAGTGTCATCATGGGTATTCCTGTTAATTTGATTCATAAATTTTAAAGTTGAAATTAAAAAATTTGAATTTCCTGAAGGTTGTCATATTTTGGATATTTGAATTTTATGGTTTTTGAACGTCATTTTACTTAAAATAAATTACATTTTTTTGAGTGAAAGTGGAAATGCTCTCGAGAAGAACAAAATTTTTGAAACTTGAAAATTTAATTCAAGCATTGATTTTTAAACTTTAATCCAAATTTATGGTCAAATAGTTAATTCTTCTTTATGAATTTATCATGCAAAATCTCAGTCTTACCTCTTTTTATCGTGAATTCATGAAAACAAATTATTTTTTCCAAAACTTAATTTTTGTGCCTAAACATGGCGTGGAAGTTTATATTGGCGTCTCACTAAATGCTTTAATATTACCCATCCTGTTTTTTTTATTTCTCCTTTTTTTTATCCTTGACTTCACTGATTAAATTCCAACTCATGTTAGTGCTACTCCTACTTCCATCCTTTTGCAATTGTGGATTTAAATCGAACTATTTTTTAGTCTAATCAATTAGAAATTTCTCAAAATCCAATGTTAATAAACAAATTAAATTTCATTCCCTTGAAAAACATATTCATTTTCACGACCAGGTAGACTTAATTTTTGAGTGTGAATTAAATCTAGATCTCACAAGTTTCAGCTATACAAAAGGCATGTCTTCTTTGTTTACCGGAAAGATTTGAATCTTTTGACCTTTCATTGATAGAGGCAAGATAATGAGGCGAAAAATGTGCAAGATCTATACCTCATTCGTTCTATAAATGTGGGACAACTTAAAAAAGGTCGAATAAAAATATTGTGTCCATTGCCAAGTGCCTTGTAGTCGCGCCTCCGTCTTCATTCCGTTATTGTCAAAGGCGCCTTTAAGACATCAAAGAAGCACTACTCATGTAAGGAGGACAATCAGATGATGATATCCAACTTGGCTTCCAACCTTATGTAATTGAGTTAGATGAGTAAAACATCTTATCTGATTTATTAGCTATGAACATAAGAAGTATTCAGCTTCGTTTCGTTTACATTATAGTAATGTCAACTCACTTCTTTCAATTCATGTTATAAAAGTTGAACTCACTTAATGATTAGAAATATAAATATCATTCTTGAAATATGTTATTATACACAGATGTTCATAATCTTTATATAGAATTAAATTGAACCCAAAGGTTTTATCTATTAAGAAAAATGGATTAAATGATATTTTATCGAAAAGGTTTCCCTTGACTACTTCTATACCTACTGAACTTCTGAATTGAGTATGTAGAAATATGACAACTACTTGAGTCTAAATCAACCCCAATCTAGTTATTAGGGGAGGACTTTCCTAAACTGACACACGTACCCAGGAGCTCAAACGATGATGGACCTAACTTTGATACAATGTAAAATAATTACACCTAGACCTACCTCAATACAAAAACCTAGCTAATGAAAGAAGGATTTCATAGTCCATATGAGGATACCACCACCGGTCCACTACCCAATCAATGTGGGACTTTTACCCACTCTATCATCTTATTCAATTGCATATAGGTTTCAGGATTTGTTGTATTCTAATAAAAAATTGCTTGTAATCCCTATGACTCTTGAAACAAAGTGATTCTACGTACTACAAATCCAAAATTTATCTATTATTTTTTATCTAAGTGACATTATCACTGATCAATCTTTAATAGTTTCTATATTATATTAACATCCTTCAATTAACAAAGACCATAACAACGCCGTCAACTAGCTAGGGAGTTCTTTTCAATTGAACATAGTAACATGATACTTAAACTAAAGATATTTGTGTTTAAATCGACCCAAGCTTCTTTTCATGTATCATGTGTCCGTATCTTCTAAGAATAAATTTAATTTCACTTTGTTTAGTAACTCTAACTCGGCGTATATATTTTGTTCAGATACTTTTGGTTAGTTCCTTTCTTTGTTAATGGAAGGAAACAATTATCTATGATCTTTCTTTTTCGAAAAGAGTGACATGTTCTATTGTAGTAATTATATATATAAGATTATATGTCAAACTGTTTCTTCATTGGTATCCAAAATCTTCAAAATTCAATCAAAACTAGGTGGATAAATATAGATTTTTTTCTAAGGCTCTGGATCACAAATGAACCTATAATTTCAGTCCACTAGCTGATTTGTGAAACCCCCAAATCATTGGCATTACCAGCCAAATCGTGACTTACTTAATTAAACCCAAAAATGTATTGTCATCAAAACTAAATTACGAAAGCAATGTTATATTTTCTCGATGCCTCCTTTCTTGTTTTGCTTATGAAATACTGATTAGCCTGCGCAACACTATGGCCCAATCAGCTCATATTACTGTTCAATCTACTTTAAATACGATGATGTAAGTGTTGTAACTAATTGTATTGATAATTCCATATTTCTTCTTTTAATTTATTAACCAAATTATATCCACTCAAGATGTTTATGCATGTACAAACTAACTAAAATGTGTTATAAAGGAAGACTTCCTCTAGCTTATTCCATCGAGATTTGGACAATATCTCTATCGATAGAAATAAGAGATAAGTAAATAAATGAAGTCTTAGTACTCCAAATTTAACCTGATTTTGATACTTGTCCACCCTACCATATTTCCATCTCCCTACGTGATGTTGCCCCAATTGTGCAACTTTCCTTTCGATCTACCACCCCCTTCTGTCTATCAAGATCAGCAAGCCCACTATATCAAAATCCCACCCGAACTGTCCAAGCTCCAATGCCAAAAAAAAACCTGTATCCCCCCCAGAAAACTCATATTCCGAGAAATAAATTTCGTCTTAACAATCGAGGTTATCAACAGATGCCTCCCCCAAGGAAATTTACTGATTCCACTCGACCCTCGTTCAGAAGAAAACTTCGAGGAATTTCAACCGTGCTCGACAAAGCCAACAAAGTTGTACGAGCGACTGCTCGGTCGATAGATCCACCCAGTGTGGCCAAACCCGTGGATATCAATTCGAATTCATAGGCCAATCATAGATGTGCTTATCTTCCACAGTGTTGGGCATTTATTTATGGATGTAATCAACCTCCAGCACAGATTAAGGTTTAATTGATCAGAGGTGGTTTTTTCTACAACCATCTGCACCAATGTCAATACAATCCTTTGCCGATAATAGAGGCGGCAACGTTAGTCATGATGAAAATATGAATGATTGTCGTGGAACAAAGTGATAACTCCAATCATGCCGGATGATTGGAAAAGGTTGTAGCTTCCTTGCGATCCCAAGAGAAGAAGAGTTTCGTTACATCCTTAAGTCGCCAGACCCCGCAAAAGTTTTGTTGCCTGGTGCCATCAAAAACTCTTATCAAGACAAAATTTGTGATTGAGACTGCTGCTGCACAAGGTATGACCTGATCTGGAAGATGTTATACTCCTGAGGAAACTGCTTTCGGAGGCCAAAAGGATCAATCTAAAAGGCCAATAATCGAGGGCGAGGCAGAGAAATTCTGAAGAAGAATGCAGCCGAAAGATTATTCCATTGTCAAGCATTTGGAGAAGACTCCATCCCAGATTTCTATATGGGCCCTTCTGATGAGTTCCTCAATTTGGCACAGGCAGGCTTTGATTAATGCTATCTGATGATAGTATGTACCCGCGGCACAAGCAGCGATAACGTGACGCTATGATCCCCAGGTTTATTCGAGGCATCAATCAGATTTTGTGAGTGATGAGCTCCTTTTGAAGCAAGTCCCACAACAATGAACTGCATATCAACTATCGTCTGTCCGACAAAGGTATTCAATTGTGTCTTAGTAGATGATGATCTTTTTTGAAGCATCTGTCTGTTGTTACGCTATAAGGCAATTGAAGTTGACTTTGAAACTTAAGCAAATCAGTGAATGTGAGGCCTTTCGATGAGGTTCAAGAAAAACTTAGGAACCGAAATCTTGGTTATCCAATTGTGGGCCCTGCCGATTTTAACAACGGCAACAGTTTCAATTTGTACTGTATTGCAATATTCGCTCTTAAAACCTATTCCCCCGAGACATTCGATCCCTTCATACTTCCAGTATGGGATGACTTTGAAACTTTCAAAATCGTGCTTTAAAATTAAGATTATCAGAACTACAGACAATTGTCTGAATTCTTATGTAGTCCTGAGATAATGTAGGAAACCCATGTACGGGGTTCGGCGCCATAATTCTTAAAGGTCCTACAAAATCCCCTTTCTTAAACTTGAAGAATGAGTCTAGCCAAATTGCTTGTCATTTCATTTTTTCTCATATATTTTTCCATCATCTATAGTAAAATGAGGGACAGTTTTTGACACCGCAATTTGACCCGTCTCGAGAATAATTAAATGCCCGAAATTTCTCTTTTATATCAGTATTAAGCTCTTTTTAATATATAAAGGAGTATATCTTAAATTCTCACATGGTCGATTAAATATGTACTCATTTTGGTTCATTTTCGCTTAGTTTTATTCCTTCCAACCTCTTTAATAAATTAATACTATCTATATGTAATAATAGGATTTATAGTTATCTCGTCTAGTCACTACTACAGCTTTCTTTCTTCTTTGATTAGTTACCCTAACAGTGCCTCAACTCTGTTTACTCCCCTAAAATGCTCCTTTGCCTCCCGGTTTCAACCTTAGGATTGCATAGTCCTTGGTATACTTGTTTTCGAAGAATATTTTTGTAGAAAACTTCTAAAGATGCTTATTTAACATTAATTAACATGAATAAACACGATAATTAACAAGATTTTCAGGAATAATTTGATTGTGCTACTTATAAATTAAGAATCTATACCTGATTTTGTCGATTTTAGGTAGCTCCATATTTTTCATAGTTTATGATATAGTTACAAATAATTGGGGGGGGACAATGAAGGAAGATTTAGAAATAGTAAAAGAACGAGTAAGTTCCTCTAGTATACCAAGTACACGTACAAGTAAAACCAAATACAATAACAAGAGCTAATTTCATTTCATCAAGATAGTCCACTAAAAAGTAATATGAAATACCAACAGGATTTCTAGAAGAAATAACACCACATCATTTATTTCATAACAGGAATTGGATCAAAGGAAATATAAAATTTTTAATAAACACAGGACAATAAAGAACACATATAACAGATACAATTTTTTTATTTTAGGTATCTCGATTATCTTTTTCATCACTTAAATCTAATTCTTTTCCTTTTATTGTTCAAAAATTGATGTCAAATAGATCTTTTGTGTGTATTTCCTCATTTTCATGATTTTTCTCAGTTAATATCTTATTTCACTTTCAGTCATTGTATTTTCCTCGTCTGTTCCTCACTATCTGGGTCAATATTTTCTTCCTCATTTTTCTATATCTGATACTTCAATCTGCTAATCATTTTCATTTAATTCATAATCTATATTCCATTTGCATATATTTTCGTCATCTATATTAATTCTATCTGCGATTGTTCTTTTTAATTTTTTGTAATTTATAATCTTTAGCTTGGGTCCCTATTTTTTCCACAATTGTAACGTCATTGGGATATTTTTCTTTTTTGATCTATATTGGTCTTTTTGGTTTTTATAATTTTTTTATATAATAATCTTCTTCTTGGTTTTTATATTTATCCTTAGGTTCTATTTTTTTTATATTTTTAATCTTTTGTGTTTTTGTTTTGTGCCTCCGAATAGTGGGTGCCTCTTATTTTTGCAACATGGTAATTTTTTTACTTAGTACTTTTTTCCATTTTTTAATTTTTCCTTTTGGTTTCACATAATGTGTAAACCATGGATAAAACTTTTATTCTAGTCCTAAAGTATCTATAGTCCTTCCTTTTCCCCAATCTTTAATTATTTTGTACTAAAATGGTTCTGGTAATTTTGTAAAGTATTGTGTTCTACTTCCTTTGCTTATCAAGATTAATATTTTGGCTTTGTAATAATTTCTTTAAATGCACAAGTATATTGTTCTTAATAACACATTTTACTATAGTTAAATTTTTTCATTAGTTTGTCTGTTTATTATTCTTGTCTTTATTTTGTTCTCTTATATCTGTGGTCATACCCCTTCCAAATTCATTCTTATCGCTGAATCGTATTTATCTAATATTTTTTTATATTTGTTGCTGATGGGCATCCATCCATTTTTTTTATCATTCTAAGTACTTCTAGACTTTCTGGGGTGTAAGTTTTTCTATCCATAATTTAAACTTCTCCTACAAATGATTCTTTTCAATATATCTTGGTGTTTCTGTTTTGTTTTTTATTTTATTATCTATCAATTGTTTTTTAGATATATTTCCTTCCATAATAATATTGCTGTTATTTATCTCTGTTACACACTCTTAAATCTAGAAATTATATTGTTAACTGTTGTTTTTGGTATCCAGTTTTATTTAGTCCGCTTTCCATATTGGCATTTATTTCTATCCGATTTTTGTAACCTTTCTGTATAATAAGTTGGCGGTGTTTGTCTTTGATTAGCTCTAATACTATTTCTGGGCCTATTATCTGGTTTGACTCCTGACGTACTAGGTCGTATTTGTATCTTCCTTGTGTTTTTTTTTTTATTTCTAATCCTTTTAGTTTTTGTACTTAATGTTAGAAAAAGAAACAGCAAAATTAGCAAGACAGTTAACAGCCATGGTAGAATAACACAAGAAAATGAGAACTAGACAAATTAAAAGGAATAGAAAACATAAAAATAGAAGCAAAACAAGAAATACAACATATGGAAAGAAAATAAAAAACACAAAAATATATGACTAGAAAAAATATTAGCAAGATTAAAATTACTATATGAAAATAAACAAAAGCAAAACAGATAGAAAAGAAAAAAAAGAACTAGAAAAAGGAAAAATGAACTAAAAAATAAATACCTGAAATGAACAAAAATTAAATGAAATCCTGAATTAATAAAATAAATGAATTTATGAAAATGAAAATGACAAAATCAGAGATAATGATATAAGTGCAACATACACGGAAATGCTAGAAACAAAACAAATAAACTAAAAAGATTAGAAATAACACAGAGAATACAAATAGACCTAGTACGTCAGGAGTCAAACCATATAATAGTCCCAGAAATAGTGGCTAGAGCTAATCCCGACAACCCCGCCAACTTATTACAACATTTATCAAACAATCGGATAGAAATAATGGCTATTAACAGCAAGACTAAATAACAACTGGATACCAAAACCACAAGTGAACATATAATTTCTTAGATTTAGATTGTTTCACAGATATAAATAAAGCAATAATTATTATTGGACAACGAAATTATATCTAAACCATTGATAAAATAAAATAAAAAACAACAAAACACCAAAGATAATTGAAAGACCATTTGTAGAGCAGTTAAATTAATGGATAGAAAACTTACAACAACCCAAAAGTCTAGAAGTCTTAGAAATGATAAAAAAAATGGATGGATCTCCATCAGCAACAAATAGTAGAAATATTAGATAAATACGAATCAGCGATAAGAAGTGAATTGGCGGTATACCACAGATAATAAGAGAACAAAATAAGAAAGAATAAAACATACAACTAATGACAACCATAACTATATGTAAAATTGTGTTATATATAACAATATACTTGTGCCATTTAAGAATATTATTACAAAGCAAAATATATCTTGATGAAGCAAAGAAGTAAGAAACATACTTTACAAAATTACATAATCCATTTAGTACAAAAGTAATTAAAGATTGGGAAAATGAAGGAACTTATAGTTACTTTAGGATCTAGAATAAAAATTTTTATCCGCAATTGTTTACACAATTATAGTGAAGAACCAAAAGGAAAAATTAAAAATGGAAAAAGTAAAACTAGTAAATTTATCATGTTGCAAAAATAAGATGGCACCACAATTCGGATGAACAAAACAACCCAAATATATACACAATTGTACAAAAATAGAACTAGTATAATATAAAACCCAAGAAGAAGATATTATAATAAAAAATAATAAAACAAAAAGACCCATTAGACCAAAAATAAAAATATCCCATGTCCTGTTACATGTGAAAAATAGGACACATCGCTAAGAATTGTAAATTACCAAAAAATTTAAAAAGAAACAATCACACAGAAAATTAATATAGATGACGAAAAATATATGCAAATGGAATATATAGATTATGAATTAATGAAAATGATAGCATATATGAAGTAATCGTATATAGAAACATGAAGGAATAAAATATTGACCCAATCGTGATGGAACGACGTATGAATACAAATGACTG
>JAKWJA010001901.1:0-37804 GCA_027704765.1 Solanum habrochaites | reverse complement strand
ATAAAATTAAATGAGATTAAAATAAAACTCATTAGTGTGTTTTTAAAAAAATAATTTATATTCTTTCTTTAACAAAAAAATAGAGACCAAAGGAAAAAAGTTCGAACTAGTAGTGTAAAAAAAAATTTTTTTTGGTTACTATATTATTTTTCTTCCTATAAGAGAAAAATTGTTTAAATTCCCAAACTATCAATTTATGGTCCTTCCACTCATTTTCTTTTCCCATAAGAATTACATTAATGTAGATCTTGTCTTTAAACTAGAACATTCCAAGGTATTAATTTTGAAGAGATAATGTACCAAACTTGGCTTAAAATAAGGAAATTTAGAACTAATACATAAACATAATATATTTAAAAAAAAATAGCCCAAGAATGAAATTTAGTACTAGTTGTGTAATAAATTTTTTTGGTTGTCTTTTATTTTTCTTCTATAAAAAATGAAATAAAATACAAATTACCAATTGTGGTCATTTTTATGGCTTTCAATAATTCTGATGTGTATTATTTAAGCTAATATCAAACTAATTAATTTTTGTCAAAAGGTATAAAAGATTCTACTATCGTATATTATGGGTGTGTTAATTTTCTTCCATTAAAAGGAAAAAATATTAGATTTTGTAGCAAAAAATTATTTTTTTTTTTTTTTAAAAATGTAGAAATTTGATTTTAAAAAAGAACAGAATTTAATCTTGGTTCTTTAACGGAGATTCAAACTAATTAAGTTGTAAAATGTATCAAAGGTGGCTTAATGAGGAATTTAGAACAATATAAAATTACACATCTGCCAAAAAATGAAATTTAGAACTAGTTAGTGTAATAATCTTTTTGGTAATCAAACGATTGTAAATAGATTAATAAACGACCCCATATGTGGTTATTTCTTTTTTTTACTTCTCATAAATGAAAACATTTGAGATGGTTATTTTAAAGCAATAGATCGAAACTGGATTGGATTTTGTAAAAATTTATTAAAATTATAATATAAGTATATTGTGGGGAAATATTTAAAATTTAAATTTGGTAGCATAGAAATAAAAGAATTAAATTGTTTATGGAATATGGATTAAGTAAATAATAACATCATTATATCTTTTATTCTTTAATTTCGATATCAAAATATTTTTAACTTTCTAAAAATTGTATCAAATTTGGCTTAAAATAAGAAATTTTGAACTATAAAACTATAATATAATTTTTTTTTTAAAACAAAGATATTAAAACATAGACCAAAAGTTAAAATTTGAATAAGTTAGTATAATAAATTATTTGTAGTCTCTATTTTCTTCTTTACTCAAAGAAAAAATTGTAAAAAATATCACAACACTACCATATTATGGTCATTCTTATTTTATTGTTTTTATTAAAAGAAAAACAAGTTCGATTTTTTGATTCTTTAAAGTAGTATCAAACACTGAGGAAATTTTGTAAAAATATATCAAACATTTAGTAATGGTAAATATGGTAGTATTTAATTTCTTTCATAAACTAGAAAAAACATATTGAAAGTTCTGGTAGATATATGTCCTAATTTATTAGTGTATATGTACTGTAAAATTTGATTCAAAGGGGAACAACAAAAACTATAATTTGGAGCTTAATTTTTTAAACTAGCTATCAAAGCCTAATTAATCTTTGTAAACATGCCTATCAAACTTTGGCCTAAAACAATGTAATTAGAGCCACATACCAATTATAATCTAATTTTTTAAAAAAAGAATTACAAACATAGAACCAAAATGCAAATTTAGAACTAGTTGTATAATAATTCTTTTTGTTAGTCTTTATTTTTTTCGATAAGAAAAAAAAAATTGTCAATAGATACAAGCTATCTTATTGTAGTCATCTGTTATTTCTTTTCATAAGTTAGAAAATAACTTTAAATATGATCTTTACTACATAGATATCAAATAATTAATTTTGTGCTGTAAATGTTATTTCAAAAATTATAATATAGCATATTATGGCTAGTCATATAGTTTTCTTCTCTAAAAAAATATATCTTAGATTTTGTAGCTAGATTTAAATTATTATTAATTTTTAACTATATGAAATTGATGTAAAGTAAAGAAGATAATTTAAACTTGATTATTAAACTATATTTAAATAAAAATTTAGCAATACAATACATTTATAATATATTTTTTAGGAAAAAATGAAATAAACATAGACCAAAAATAAATTTTATGAACATTTCGTTAGCATTATAGTACTTTTGGTTTAGCTTTTATATTTTCTCCCCGTAAGAAAATATGAACCATGTAAATACAATTGCAAGAACATCATATTGTGGTCATTCTTTATTTTCTTATATATAAGGAATCTACTAATTTAGATCTGAATCTTTGAACTAGTACTAATCGGATTAAACCTTTTACCATGTATAGCACATTATCCATATAGTATATTATGGATAGTATTTAATTTTTCTCCCATACACAAAAAAATCATTTAGATTTGTAGCTAGATCTAAGTTCGGTGTTAAAACCACATGTATAACAATGTTATTTAAAGTAAAAGAAACAAAGAGAAGAACAAGAGATCTGATTCTTAAATTAGATATCAAACTATATTAACTTTGTTAAAATGTAATCAAACTTGGCTTAACATAAGGAATTACAAAACTAACATAAGTTATAATATAAGTTGGTCACATAATACATAAAAAGAAAACATAGAGCAAAAAAATTGAAAATTAGAATAGTTAGTGTAAGATATATGGGTTTTGTTTTCGTTTTTCTCTTTTTCTTCTATACCAGAAAAAAAATTGAAAAAAAAATAGATTAAAACTACAATTGTGGCCATTCCGTTTATTTTATTCATAGAAAAAAACTAATTTAGATTTAGATCTTTAAACTAGATTATCAAACTAATAATTTTGTTAGTAACATGACAGAAAGAAATGAATCCCAAACAATGACCAAACCATATATTATGGACCGTATTGCTTTTTTTTTGATGTTGTAGCTAGGAATTAAATATGTTAAATTTTTGACAAAATCTACGATATTTGATTAAAAATAAAATTTTGAATTCCTAAGTCAATGTAAATCCCTAAAACATAATAGATATGAATTAGTCTTTCCATTTCGTACTTTGGTTAAGCGAAAAATAATTTAGATCGCTAAAGAATTGAACTTAATTACAAGTTAATAAAATACATATAGTTTATTCTGATCAGCCTTTATTTTATTCGGTAAAAATGAACATTTTAAAACTTTTAAAAGTATAAGAGCAGAAGAATTTAAATTAAAAGTTAATAACATAAAAGTTGATATGATCTGCCTTTATTTTATTCGGTAAAAATGATAATATTTGAATTTAAAGTAAAGAGCAGAATTTAAATTCAAATGTTAAATATCTAGACTTGGTTTATTGTGATCGATCTTTCATTTTTATGTGGTATACAAAAAATCACATTTAATTCTTTTTAAAAAAATACAATATAATGACATCGAAAAATTAAAAGTGGTATCAATAAATATTTTCTCCATGCCAGATAAACCATTGTCAAATAAAATACCCCTAATATTAAACATGAAAACATGAGTAACTAATGTGAGGGGATTGACCACAATAAAGTTTTGGATTATTAATCTGAACATCCAGATCTGTAGCTTTTAAGTCATTTTTTTTATTAATAAAGATTGAATTAATGTGTATAGTAGCAAAAACTAACTACTCAATTATATATTTAAACCTACATTACATTTATGAAATCTATGTAATTAATAGAGAAAAAATATAACCAAATTAATTATTATGATTACATATTCAAATTAAATTATTATTCAATTAAATTTATTTTTATTATTTTCATTTCTAATATTTAAGACTAGATCGAGAATCAAAGCTAAAAAAATTGTGTGCCGCTATAGAAAATGTTTTTTTTACTGTTGTAAATCAAATTAACACAATTTATGAGTATAGTGAATTCAAACTCTTCTTCATAATTTCTCCATAAAGATTTCATAACATTTACTTTTGTCTTATGTTTATAGACCTTAGATATATAATCGTTTTTGCTGTGATTTCCACTAATTTCTCTATATCATTTTGCAAATAATTTCTCCCCGGTAACTTTTGTGCCTTTCAATTCTAAGTCATGGAAACAAAATATTCAAATCCCCTTTTATGACCCTACCAAAAGGTCATAGATTATAGCAAAATAATAGCTTGAAGTGTACGGTATCACAACGAAAAAGACAGGTATGGTAGATTTGAAGGATTTGAACAACAAAAAAAGTTATTGCAAATATATTAAAAGTTCAAGTTATTTATTTTTCATATTTTGATGTTTTTTATTTTTCAGAGTTTGAATAATGTCTTTTATCTTTTTCTCCTCCCCCAGCCCAGTGATATATATTCGCACGGTCCCTTTGTGGTATGAATAATGATATGAACTGGAAATATGTTCATAAATAGGTATAAAATCAACATATATTGTTAGTAACTATGATTGTGAAGTATGCATACACTTAGTGTGAATGAGTGTTGCCTGGATGCTGAATATGAATTGTAGTGGTATTCAATGTGCTTACTTTCATATATTAATGGCGTTATGATTTAGTAAAAATGTATCTGAAATATACATTATATAAGTTCCGATTGCGATTTTCAAACAGATATAAAAACTAGCCCCCAATTAATTTCAACTAATTAAGTTCAGTTCCCATCTACTATTATAAATATATTTATACCAAATATACGACTTTCTGAATAATTTTTTTATATGAATCAAAAAAAAAATAGTTTATTTACCACATATTTATATACTCTATAAATATTATAATTTATCTTTTAAAACCACAATTTTCATTTACATTGTATACAGACCCATATTTGTGAATAACCCTAATGCTTTTAGAACAATTTCTTTCTAAATTGTATAAAATAAGATCCAATAGATAAATTTAGTTTTTCATCTTGTTTCAATTTATATATCAAATTCCTAACTTTATGAATAAGTTCTAGCGAAGTAGATTCTCTTTATAAAATTACATACATACTTTTAATACCAATTCAATACTCACTTATGGTATATCAATTGAACTACATCACCATTAGATTATTTGAGTTGTTTTTTTTTTTATTATGGATAACTTGTTAACGTCGTTTTTTTGCAAGTATTTTAGAAAATTGAATCAGCGGGTTGTTTGGTTTTTTGATCGTGAAATGCGACTTAGTTGGAATTTTGATGTTTGTATAACAATGGAATGAAAATTGGATACCTTAAAGTAGGCTTTTCAATAGTTATTGTTTTTTTTTTCTTAGTCCGATTTTTGTGATATCTTGAATTTTTATATAATCATTGATTTTTATGTGTAAATTGAAAACATTCTTAAATACATATTCTTAGTGGAAAAGTTATTGACCACTACCCAATGTATAAGTATATATGTTTATGGAACCACAAAATATTACACTATCATATTAGTCGATATGTATCTTTTTACACATAATTCAAAACCATGATAAAATAGTCTTTGGCCGAAACTTTCATAATTACAGAAAATAAACACTTTCATATTTGTTAGGTTTATCAGCAAAGTTTGCATAAGTATGCTCCCCATAGCAAACATAGATACCTGTATAAGTGCGCTTTATAAAAATATAAGTTGAAGCTAAATTGTATAAAACACGAAATAGTGTATTACATTAAACAAGGAATAAGAGTTAAAAGACCAACCTTGGCAGAGAAATGTATAAAAACATCCAGGGTATAAAACCGAATTGTCTCATTATATAAGTGTATGAGAACGATTATATACAATTTGAATTTGTATAAAATGAGATAAGAGAGAAAGACAAAAGAGACCTTGACAGCCGAATATATAAAATGATATCGATTGTATAAAATGAGAAAAAGAGAAATTAGATTCCAATTTCGCCAAACTTGTAATATTTCAAACGAGAGAAAGAGAGAACAGACAACAACGAAATGTGGCAGCTTCTCCTGGGAGTATTTTTTATTGTAATATAGGTGTACAGGATGAATAATATATGTACATTGCTGTGTATATACAATTTTCCACGCTTTAACAAACAGAAACGCAATTATAATTTCGCTTCTGTTTGTATTCAAGTGAGAAAGGCGAGGGCGGGGAGGAGCGAGATTTGGGAGAGTGGTGAGCGAGTTCTGATGTGAAAGAGGGGAGAGAGAGGAACAAAAAATATGTATTTATACAATTTTTTTTGCTTTATACAAATTAGAAACAATTCTTATACACTTGTGTTTGTATAAAAAGTGCGGAAGCGAGGCGAGATTGGAAGAGAGTGGCAGAGCGAGATATGTGGGAAGAGAGGCGCCTGACAATTTCTTTGTAACGTTTGCTATGGAGCACAATAAATCAAACCCTAGTTACTCCATTTATTTTAGGTTATTAGGTTTTTATACTTATACACATCTTTTTTCCCACAATAATTTTTACAGAGCATTTGTTTATACACTAAGTTTAATTGTAAGAGTTAGTTATTCTGAACAATTCATAAACACTTTCTTAGGAATCACAATTCATACCGTCCTTTTCATTAATTTGCACCTCAGACAATTATCTTAATTTGACCCACAAACCTATTTAATTATACCAATATACCACACACAAAGTTTTATGAAGTGAATAATGTATAGACCACATTTTCATTTTTATACATAAATTTTATTCTACTAATTATTGCACCAAATAAATTTATATATCAAAAATCCGTTTCATGATTAAAAAAAATAAATCAACATCCATTATTAAAAGAAGAATTAACAAACAAAGACCGTAAATCACTACTCAGAATTCATTTAGTTGTCGCTTTACTCCCAAAAAAAAATCGATATAAAAGAAAAAGAAAGACAAAAAAATATGATACAAACCTGTTGAATCCCAACCCGATGAATCAAAATTGAGTAGAAATCACTTTTCGTGTTGCTTGATTTTATTTTTTTCCAAAACAATCGTAAAAAGAAATAAGAAAAAAAATACAAAAAAAAAAGAAGTATCGTTATAGAATATTTAAACCGATTGGAGAAATATAAGTGTCCCATTTTTAAAATCAGTTATAATCCCTTAAAATATGGAATACAGTATGTAAATATCAATTATGTGATTATATATTAATTATCTTTCAAAAATTTAATATTGAATACATATTTTAATAGTTGTTAATTGTGGTTAGAATTTTACTATTACATATTGAAATCTAAAACCTCCTGTTACGACTAATAATAAGTAATATTAAGTATGTCATTTGTTAATTTTTTCCAAATTATATGACTCAAACGAAATCAATTACATTAGGGTCAGTCTGTTATTGACAAGATGAGCCCGTCTCATGTTCTTCAACTCAAAGTCCTCTAGAATTATTTGGAGACTAAAATATCCTCAAGCCTAGCTCACGACTATATAAAAGTGTGCAATAAGGCTAGAAAGAAAGAAAAAATAGAGAAGTTTTGTTCTTCTGTAGTGATCCCTAAGCGTTCCTCATACAAAAAAAGTCTTTGTCTCCAAGTGGAGAGCTGTAAGTTGTCATACCTCCACGATTGCAATCAAAGCCTGACTCCACATTTGTGGCGAAATTCCAACAAGTATTCCGTTAATTCAAGAACTAAGTGAGCTCTTGAGTTAATGGTTTTTTTTATAAGATTTTACAAAAATTATAACCCCCGCATAAATTATTAAAATCAAATATTATTACTAATCGCCAGTTTTCTCATCTTGAATATTATTTTTCAAGAATAAAATTTGGTTGTTTGCAAATTTGGCACGCCCATTAAATTTTTTTTACTTCTCATATCTTCTATTCAACAAACAAAGTTCAAGTACCCTAAAATAGATTCAAGGAAGGTCAAATTGAAATTCGCATCCGCAAGAATTATTGAATATGAATTCTCTAGTATAGTGGAAAATGTTGTGCGGAAATTTGGATTAATACGAAAAAAATATAAAACGCCGAAAAAAAGACAAAAAGATTTACGTGGGTCACCAATAAATTGGCTAAGTTTCACGGGGAAGAAGAGGAGCAGTTTATATGGAGAGGCAAAAAAACAGAATACAGAAATAGGGTGGCCATAGAGTCTAGAATATAGTGCTAAGCTACGCCCAAACAGAAAACATCCTAGTTTTAAGGAGGGAAGCATGAGATCAAACACAAAGAATCAATACAAATTGCTAGCACAACAAGCCTCACAAGTGTAATCTGAATCTGCTATTGTCTTTGGTTCATCTTTAAAATGTGTGAGATCCCACGGAAACACCACAAAATAAGGGGATGGCATTGCCTAAATGGTCAAGAAGGTCCTTGCCAAACTTAATTTATCTATATCTAAAAAGTCCTTACTCTAGTTGATTGTGATGTCTCAGACACTAGATCTACTCGCATAATAAGTTTGCATCTAATATTCAGAAATATCCATGTTATATTAATCTAAAACCGTGATACATACAATGACGGATTAATGGCTTCCTAGTAGAGGAAACAACTGACGAGCTTGACAAACTAGATAGTGAATAATTAACTGATTATGTTTAAGATCAAGGTGCTCAAATTGTTAAACTAATAGATAAAATTGAAGAAAGCGATGAAACGAGAATTTGTAATGCAACTAAAAAAGTGTACGCAACACAAATTGTTTTAAGCGTATAGCAAAAACAAGTGGAACATTCTAAGGAGATCCAAGCTTTCTCTGAAAGGATGACTTCAATAAATCAAATAAAGAAGTTCATCATGGCTACCATCAAGGATAAGTATGAGATTAGAATAGAATCCTCTTTTATATATGTAGATTGTACATTATAAATTGAAAGCTTAAAGATGTTTGCGATTGTCAATCCAAATATTCAGCTATTTTATGATAAGGGCAATCAAAAGCAAAAGGTGGCACACTTCCATCGAAATGTGCAACAATGCTGAAAAATATCGTGAATACCTCTTTAAACATTTGTTCATTCCCTTAATGGTGATGCTTTTGATTTGTACACAGACCTCGAATATGATTGCATTTATAAGATTTAGGAGCAAATGAAACAAAAATCTCAATTGGTTCTATAAACAATTAGAGGATGGTAAGTGTTAATTGACAGATTTCAAAAATGGATAATGAGAAAATATGGTAGTAGGAGGATATATAATTTCTGCATTGGTAGAAAAAGTCAAGATAACAACTTTTGTAGGTGACAAATTTAGGTGAAACCATAAATGCTTTCACCACGGTAAATGTTGACATTTTGGACATATTGTGATGTCTGGATGACAACAATGGGGACGGAATTCACTCCTATAAATAGGTAGATCCTAATTCATTTGTAAACACACCACCTCTAATTGCCTTAAACATTCCTAAGACATTGTTTTCCCTTTCTCTCTTGTAGTATTCACTTGTACTACTTTTGGAGTGAAAATATATATGATTGGTTGTGTACGAGAGTAGGCAAAAGAAAACAAAGTGTGCGAACCTTATTAATTCTGGGTTCTTTTTGTTGTGTTCATTTTACTAGTTATTAGCTAACATGTTAGGATTAAGCCGTTCTTGATTTCCATCCATCTCTATATATGGCTTCCGAAAAACACTTGGTATTAAGCCAACGGTATTATTCGAGTTATGCTCTGTGGGGCAGCAAATCTGGAACTTCCACATCAGAAAGAAAGATTTACTTTGGCCTTTGCCTTGTAAGCTAGTAAAATAGGGTTTATCTTTGTAGTGTAAAATGGGAGACAAGACAATGATGAGTACACATCAAAGGTCAATAATACGTCATATTGAATCTTCTTTATGACAAGGAATTGTGTCAATTAGCGAAATTTGTAGGTAGCTATTTTGACGGGTCAGGACATTTAGGAATGGTGGCAGGGCGAGGTCCTTGATGTTCCTTTTGTAACAAAGGGCTAGATATGCCATGAAGAAAAAGAACACCAGATGTGTAGGAGAAGAAGATTGGAAGATATTAAACCGCGGTGCTTGCGGTACCATTCGATTTACTTGCCGAAGAACAAAATGTATTTCAATATCAGAAGGGAAACATCGAAACGAAAATGGAATTCATGGGAGGAAAAATTTCTTGAAGAAAAAAACAGTCAAAATAAGCTTTACATGAAAAGAAGGCTGTGACGCTTCAATTATATTCCTGGTAAGCACAAATGCATGGATCACTATCCACCAAGTTTAATAAGTTTGCGACAAATTTGCGGATATGAAAACGTGGATTTTACCGGATGGAGATATGGGCTTAATGTGTTAAGTCCACTTTCCGATGAATTCGAGGCATATGAAACGATTCAAGCATTGGGATGATGGAAGTAGCTCTCAAAAGAAGTTGTTTTGCTTATACACGTTATGAAACAAAGGAAGAGAGAAAAATAAAAAGGGGAGAAGCGGAAGCATAGTGTGAGAGGTCGTTCTCAAATTCATATTAGAATGAAGAAAAGGGGGATCCAAGTCAAGGATCGAGGACTCAGCAAAAAACACCGAATGTGTCTTTTGCCGAGAAAAAAAGGGCATGGAAGGAAAAGAGTGCCCAAGTTGATAGCCAAAGCCAAAACCAAATAATGGGAAGGCTATCATGGATATTGTGCTGATACGATTAATCACTAGTACAATAGATCATCCAAATCATATGATGTATGGTGAGGATTCAGCTGTTAGTTATCATATGGTGTCCCAATCGAGATGGTTTATTGATTTACAAGAAGGAGGCTGTGAGGTATCACACTGCAAAAAAAGAAGACAGCAGGAAAGGAACTTTTTGGTCTTGTATTGGGTTGGTTCAAGACGATAAGGAACCACAGATGGATAAAGTAGGAACATGACAGATGTTCGCTATGTTACCATATTTGAAGAAAAAAATCCATCTTTTTGTAGGACCCTAGAATCAAGGGTTTTTCAAAGTCATTGCAGATAAGTGCGTGATGAGAATATGTTCTGGTGCACTGGTAGAATGAAGCAATCGAAGAAATAATAAAAAATGTACACTATCAAGGTTAGTACAGTTCTTGGGACAGCGGCAAACAAATCCAATGACGAGAAGGGGAAGAAAGGAACAAAGCTTATGGCACAGCGCTTGGGCATGCTGGAGGAAATCCTGAAAACTTTATCGCTCAAATGGATTGCTAAAAGGAGTAAACTCTGCCAAACTTGGAGTTTTGTGAGCAATTGTTATCAAGGGAAAGCAAAACGGTTGGAATTTGGAAAACATCTATCCTATAATACTAAAGGTATTTTGGTTTATGTTCATGCGGATGTTGTGGTGCTTCCAAAACACCTTCATTAGGTGGGAACCTATTCGTAACCTTTGTTGATGACTTTTTCTCGAAGATTGGGGTATACGATGGGAAAAACAAAAGAGGAAGTATTGAGGAATTTCTCAAATGGAAGGCGATGATAGAAAACTCAAAGTGGCAGAAAGATCAAGTGTCTTCGCACAGACAATGGCTGGCGAATAAAAAAATGATCTTGTTTCAGGAAAATTTTGTGGGAACATGCCTAGTTAGGGACATTTCACCGTTTAAAAAATACATCACAACTAATGGAGTGGCAGGACGCATGAAACCGAACTTGCTGGAGAAAGTCGAGTATGTGTCCCCCAATGCTGGCTTGGGAAACGGATTTTGGACTGAGGCAATAAACATATGCGTGCCACATAATTAATCGTCTGTACATGCTGCTGCTATTGGTGGAAGACACCATTGAAAAATGGTATGGAAACACTGGTGAAGGATTATGGTTCTAGTAGATGTATTTGGATCAATTGCATACTATTCATGTAGAGGAGTCAAAAAAATTGGAGCACAAGAGCAAAGAAATTTATTTATGGGAATTGAAATTATGAGTCAAAAAGAATAACGGCTATGGTGCCAGAGACAAAAAAAATTTTTTCCGCAGGGATGTTCCTTTGTGATCTGCCTGGACAAATAAGGTAAAAAGGTTGAAGAAGCCAAACAATGATGGTGCTTCAAAGCAAGGTGGAGGTGAGAAGATATTTTTCCCAACACAGGAATCAAACGAAGAAAAGAAAAATAAAAACAAAAAAAATTCCCTGAAGGGAGACAGTCGAGAGGGGTTCCATATCAAGACACTCAACCACAAACTTGAATCAATAGCAAACGGCAAGGCCAAAAAAAGGGACATTTACCAGAAAAACCTGTCGACTCATTAGATTTAGTGACTTGGCGGACCATTGCGCTGAAGGACTTCCTCAAATTATAAAAGACGCATTCCAAAAGGTCAGAAGAAGATAAGTGGCGGAAGTGCCATGGATGAAAGAAAAATGCATGTCCCTTTCACAGGCACATACATGGAGATTGGCCATCTCCCAGTGGGCAGAAAGCAATGGGTGCAAAATGGGCTATTTGCAAAGAAGGAGGATTTCCTAATCAAGAAGATGTTCGATACAAACGGGCAAGATTGGTGGCCAAGGGAATGCTCAAAAGAAGGGAATGATTATTTAATGAGGTTATTGTTCTCCAGTTGTGAAACACCTCCTCATTAGAGGTTTTGTGCCTTTGGTTAGACACAGTTAAATTTGGAAAACTAGTTCAGTGGATGTAAAAAACTGCATATTTTACATTGGATGACTTGGAGAGAAACTCTTAATGGGACTCACAGAAGGATCAAAGTTGATGAAAAAGAAAAATATGTGTGCAAACTTGGAAGAAAATCATTGTACGTATGAAAACAATATTCTAGACAAATGTTACAAACGATTGACAAGTTATGTTGCAGCAAAGGGACATAAGAAAGCAAAATACGAATCATTGGCTGATGTGCGCACGGCTTGAAGATAATTCCTTTATATGTTACCTTCTCCTATAGTATGATCTGTTGATAGCTTCTAAGGAGTCAAGAGGAAATGAGAGCGAAAGAACAACTAAGAAAAGGAGTTTGAGATGAAAGGATTTGGTGAGGCAAAGGAGATTCCTGACATGGAAGATACAGAAAGAGATGGACATTCAAAAGAAACTCTATTTGTATCTAAAAGGAATATTGAAGGAGAGTACAACAGCGATTCGGTATGAATAAAAACGGGGAAGTCGGTTAGCAACTCTACTGCTTCCTCATTTTTACGCTTAGTGATGCTAGTCACCTAATAATAAAACTGAAACGAGAAAATATATGTCAAGAGTACCAGACGCTAATGCTATTGGTAGGGGAAAGGCTTCGCTTAGGACATTACCCCCCCGCCCCCCCCCACATGCGTTTGCAGCAAAACTGTGATAATTGGAAACCAGCCAGAACCGGGAAAAAGGTGGGTGGGTGTAGGGGAGTACAGTAACGTCGGAAATGAAAAAATCATGGAAAAGGATCCTTGGCAGGGGTTTTTTCCCAACCAATCCGCTTATTACGGTATATTCATAATACGTAGAGTTGTTTGGTTGCGAGCAGAAAGATAGTCAATATTCTTGGGGATATTGTGACTCAGATTATGTAGGTGATTTGGAAAACGAAGAATCAACTACTGGTTATGTTTTCAATATTGCAATGCACACCAGTTTTGGATAGTCTACTTGCAGTCAACCGTTGCTCTTGTTACAACTTGGGGCAGAGACATGGCAATTACAGAGGTGCGGAAGGAAAGCAATTGGGCTTCAAGGGATTGCTGAGCGGAGATTGGTTTGGACAAAGAAGAAATCACAATATTTTGTGATAGTCAACAGTGCTCCCCCACCCCCCCCTTCAATTAGCAAAAGAACCAAGTTTTCATGCAGGGACGAGAACATTGACGTCCGAATATCATTTCATACGGAAAATCATAGGAAAAGAGGGTAGAGAGTTCTTTGTTTAATGTAGAAATTCATTACTACAGATTAATCTTTCATATGTTGACAAAAGTGGTTGACTTCCGGGTCAAAGTTTAACCATTGTTGAAAACTTGCTTCAACATTGTTGAACATTGAAGATTGGTTTGAAGACACAATCAAAGTGTTGTGAGAGGAAAGCTTGAAAATGGAGAAATCTTGCCAAGGTGGGAGAGTTTGTAAATTGACAAGATTTTCAAAAATGGATTAATGAGAAGATAATGGTAGTTATGAGGATATAATTCTTCTTGGTTAGAAAAAGTCAAGAAATACGTTTGTAGGTGAAAATTTAGGTGAACCATAAATTTGATTTCACAAGTAAAGTTGACATATGGGACATATGGTGATTGTCATGGATGACATGCAATGGGAAGAATTCACCCTATAAATAGGTAGCTCCTAATTCTTCGTAACACAACCTCTAACTTGCTTAACTCTCCTAAAGGGCATTTGTTCTCCTTCTCTTATTGTAGTTTTCCAACTTGTACTCTTTTGAGTGAAATAAATATTGATTGGTGTGTCGAAGAGTAGGCAAAGAAAAACAAAAGTTTGCCGAACCTCGTTAATTCCTGGTGTTTTTGTTATTGTCTCATTTACTATTATAGCCACATTTAGCTATAGTAGTTGTGATTTCATCGCTCTCTGTATAGTCGGGCTGTCCGCAACAAACATGCCTAGGTAAATAAAAATTCTTGTAATTCATTAATTTAAATAATATTATAAATTAAATTTCATTTGAATTGAATATGAAAATAGGTTCATCATTCGGAGTTCAGGTCAATGGTGATGGAGTGTTCGGCAATCTATCATAAAATCAAAGGGTCAAAATTTCAGTAAGTTGTATCCTTATATTATTACGATACCTAAAAATTAGTTTCAAGACTTAATGCTGTTAGAAAAAAAAATAATGAAATATAATTGTCGAAGAAGATGGCTTTGAGGTGTTGACACCCAATTTTGACCATCCACAATATAAATGAATAAATCGAGCTTCTAAAATTTCAAATGATTTGAAATAGTTGATTTTATAAAATTCAAAATATTTTTCCAGTTATTTTAAATAGTTTTGTCGCTCTTTTATAATTTTTAAATAATATATATATGTTTTATATAATTTTGTATGTAATTAGTATAGTTTATGAATATTCGAAAATCATCTCCAAAAGATTTTGTTAATATTGGTTAATTTAGTCTACTTATTAAATAGTTTTCTATTTTAATTATTTAAGGCTATAATTAGGTTAATATTGTATTTCGTTAAATTAAAAAGTCATTTAAGTAATCGATATTAATTCGTCTTGTTTAAGTCTTAGTGAGATTTCCTAAAATTAAAACTAATGTGGGCTAATTCTTAATTCGATCGGGCTATAATGTAAATCAAAAGGATCCAAATTTCACGGGAAACTCACATATGCAAAACAAAAAATTCAATTTGTATGTTATAACAAAGTTTGGATAATTGCGGCTCTATAGCAAACACAAAACAACGTGTATTTGTATAAATTCGCTAACCTATACCAATTGATAAATTCGCTTGCCTTATTTTCGATGCAATTGTTATAATTCATATCCTATTTCATGCAAATTGTATAATTCATGCCTATTTTGCTGCCCAATATTTTTATTAATGTGCTTTGCATACAATTGAATCGAATTAAAATGTAGGTATATTGCATAAATTATAATTATAAGTGTTATAGCAGAAAAATAATTATGTTTTCTTCGCTTTATACAAAAACAGAAACCACAATATAACCTTCTATCTGTATAAAGCTATTAGAAAATTGATTCACATGCAATTGTATTAAATTCAAATTGTATAATCGTTGACCTTTTCTCTTGCAAATTGTATAAATTTGCATTTTTCTACAATTGATTGAAGTAGATGTTGATAAATTGTATATTAAGTGATAACATGAAGATAGATATTTTTAATGTGTAATACAATTTTTTCTCGCTTTGTACAAACAGAAACATTAATTATACACTTCTATGTATAAAAGCAAGAGAGGCGAAGAATTGAGAGTGCGAGCGAGGACTTTTGGGAGAGAGGCGCCTTGAAAAAAATTTGTCTAAAATTGCTATGGAGCACAATTAATCAAACCCTCATAGCTATTTTATTTTAGGTTATTAGTTTGCTATTATATACAATTTTCCCATTCTCAATGTAATGTACTCTCGTGCGTACCGACGTGTAAAGAAACATGAAGTAAATAAGAGTCAAAAATAAATAAACATCATAATTGAGTGAAAAATATCCAGACGTTATGAAAGAGTAGCATAATGTCAAAAAGGGCAGGAGGGGAAAAAAAGGAGGGGTCCCAGAGGGGCGTCCGAGGGAGCGTAGCGGGGGCAAGGAAAATTCTATTATATCCTTGAAAACAATAAATCCTTCTCTCATATTTGTCTTTTCAAATTGTTAATTCTCTCTTCACATTTTTTAATTTTTTTCTCTCTCATGGTTACCTTTTGGATTTCCTCCACATTCAAGTTGCAAAAAATATTTTCTTGCCATATATTTTGTTGTTTTTTTAATCCAAAATTGGAAATATTACAAGAATCCCTTGATTAAGCTATCTCTAATTTTTATCTAATTTAAGATTGTCTTTTCTAATTTTATTTTTGTTTAAATCTTAAAAAAAAATGTTGTTTGTATTTTTCAATTTCCGTTATGATTTAACTCTCCAAGACTGAATCCAGAGGCTTCTAGAGGCATTCTCTAATCAACCAATTCTGTGATTTTTCATCCTTTAATTTATTTATTATAAACAAAAGTGTATAAAGTTGAATCCGCTGCTAAAAGGAGGGAAGAAAGAAAGAGGGGATAAGGAAAGAACATTTACAAGACTCATTGGTGTGCCAAACCTTCCTCAAATTCAGAACGCCCAAATGTTAGAATCGTGTCTACTCGCGAGGATCTTGAAAAAGACGACGGAAGATCGGATAGTGTCGAAACAATTTCTTATTAGTTTGTTTTGTATTTATAGTTCTTTTTTAGCATTTGGTATGCTTTCTTTGCTTTGTATTCCAATAACTATGGTATTATATCAATATTTGATTTATTAAAAATTTCATTTGTTGCATGTGAATTTATGAATATTGTATTTGTCCCTAATTGTATTCATCAAATGTATGTCAACTAGTATGTATTTTATTATAAGAAAAGAACAGCTTTCTATTTAGTTTATTTGTATTCGATACAAATACAATACAGACATCTTAGAATAAATACGACTAGAAAAGGAAACAAGATTTCTTTGAAAGAAAAAAAAATAAAAACACAATGAAACATCCACTATACGGAATACAAAGTATTCTTAAATAGCTATATTTTATGTTGGACATAAATATTGAATGAATCAAACTAATAAAGGTATTGTCAACTGAAATTAACATCCAAACGTCTTCCTTCTTCCCCCCCTCTGCACCCCCCCCTCCCCCTACCCACCTCCCAATTCGCATCCCCCCCCGCCTTTTCCTTTTCCCCTCACCCACATCTCTCCTTCCCCCATCTGTTTCCTCCGTCCCCCCCTCCCTACCTTCTTCCCCTCATGTCTTTTTCTTTCATCTCCTATCGCCTTTTTTTTTATAATTTGTTATTTATCAAAGGTATGTCAAAACTAGTTAGGTTTTTATTTAAAATGAGTACACCCAAATATTCAATTTATTGCTTTTTAATTTTTATATTTCATTCATTTTAATCATACTAATTTTTTGTATTTTATATATTATTATACACAATTCGAAACAAAAACTAGAATAAATAGAATACAATAAAATACATTTTGTTTGAAATTGACATGACTACAAACAAGATTTTTAAGAAAAAAATAAACTTATATAGGAAAAATATGAAAATACAAATATATTTCTAAATGTTCTTATATACACAAATTCGGCATACCTATTGGAATGAATACCAACTAATAAAAAATAGAATAATAAAATATAAATAAAAATATATTGTGGAATGAATAGAATTTAAAAAGGTAATAAATTCTGGAAAAAAAATAAAATTTAAAATTTTATTTGAAACGCCAGACCACGTAACCTCTGATGCCACGAAAATTAAGGCTGCTTGCCTTTTTTTGAAATATTTCCCCCCACACCTTATTTTCTCCTTCCACACAAACTCCGCAGTCAAACGACAAAATTTATACCACCTACATGGAACAACCTTCTTCGCACACATCAAAATAAACACCAAGCAAAAACCATCAAAAACACCACCCCCCCCGCCACTACCATAACAAACTAAAATGACATTTTTACTAAATATTGAAATTGTTGCTAATGAGTCCTCTTAAATGCTAAAATATTGACATTTTGAAAAATTTCCCTACTTTAAACCCATTAGGAGATCAATTTTGGGCTTTTTTAGTGTCACTTGCAGCAGCCCAGTTTTCAAATTAGCAAACCGAACTCATTCTTTTCAACCCTCATTACAGCAAACAATACCAAACGACAACTGTACAAAATTTCAACCTGTTTCTTTCGGGGAATTCGAATTTGAAATTTTAAATTCAATCTGTTCCCCTCCAAATGAACTCTTATCTTATTCTATTTAAAAGTCCTCACTCTCTCCGTTCTAAAGGTTGAAGATGGTTGATATTAAGTTTGAAACAAAGTTGGAAAAATTGAAGGGACACAGTGAGAAAGAGTTGTTCGTTTACGTTAAGACGATAGTATTCAAATAACTATTTTTTGATTTGTTCGCTTAGGCTATCCAAGTTTTCCATTGGAGTCCCTCTCTTGTGTGGTTTGAAGAAGTCTCATCACTGCTCGGAAAGGTGAAACTCTCTTTTAATTTTAATTCGTGTCAAATATGAATGTTCTTTCCAGTGATGTCTTCAAGTCTTTCTTTGCTCTGTTCGTTTACTGCTCGAGTCCATTGAGGATTTTTCATTTTGAGCAGGTTTTGTAAAATGTGTTGGTGATAGGAGTTTCGTATTAAGGGCCTTAAGTCTCACTGTTTGAAGCATCTTATAGTTACATGATTGTTATGTTAATTAGATTTTAGTCTCATTTGTTTGATTCGAGAATAATCAGTTGTCATAACTTCCTTTACTTGATTTATGTTCGGTGGTGCTTGGAAAGGAGGAAACATTACATCTTTGTCAGGGACTTCATTGTTCGACAATTTTTTTTTCGTTTGTAGTTTTTTTCAGCTCTGTTTTGGTTATGGTAGTATTTCGACTCTAGCATAACTTGGTCTCTTTAGTATGGTATTACTGAGTTATGTGGGATTTGCTTCAAATATCTGTTAGTTCGAATTGTTAAGTGTTCCACTTTGCGATTGAGATTGTGTTTTTATGATACATTAATGTTATGAAGTGGATGAAGTAACCATAGTCATTTGTTTTGGACTATGATTACCATACCGAGCTTACGGTTGCATTTGAATCACTAATTATCTTAAAACCTAGTAGGAGACAAGACTATTTTGACTTAATAACATGACTATTGAATACTAGTTTGTTCTGATATTATAGATGTAAAATCTTGTTTTACAAATTTTCTTTTCTTTAAAAAAAAAAAATCAGACTTGGGCAATGATTCTCAACATTGTTTACTATCTTCCTCTGTTATTTTTAGTAGTATGTCAAAAGATTTGATACCCAGGTCATGATCACATGCTCTTAACTAACCAATCTTCACTTTGTGTATTTGGATATATGCTTCACTTCCCTGTTATGTATGCTGGTAGTTTTCTTTAACTATTTCTTATTAATTATTTTCATGGTATAGTTTCAAGTGTGAATGCAAATGTTTCACTCTTTATTTGCATGTGATATCAATTCGAGTCCACTTTGGACTCCATTCTTGCACTCCTATCAGAGTTGCGAATTTCATCTTTACAAGTAGCGCACAGCGAAATCTTTCAAGAAGTGTAGATCGTAAGGTAGATGGGTGTGAAGGGTGCAAGCCAGATGGAATTCCCACTGGCATGACATCAAAGAGGTTCGAAAGGGAGGTGAGTTTTTAATGGTTCTTATCTAGAGGACAGGGTTCCGGAGGTTACTCAGTCGACTCATCAGTCTCACTACAGACTGTAGGTGGGGTCCACCTCAGACCGGTCAAACTTCTCTGAGAGAACCTATGCCCGACTCCATAGAGTGTTATGGGGGGGGATGTGGGGGAGGAGGGATGGAATATAGAAGGAATGTCCAAAACAAAGTTATAGACCCCCAATCGCTAGAAGGTAGAGGTGGTCATGGTAGAGGCCGTTTTCTGGAGGGACGTGGTGGTCGAGAATGGTGTCACCAAAACGGCCGGGGGGATGGGCGCAAACTGGAGCCACTACATACAACAGGTAGGGGCCAACGGACAGACAAATAATGGGTCCAATTGTACGGTTACCCTGGGCGTCGGAGGCGGCGGAGGACATCCGATGCGGTCATCACAGGTAAACCTTATGGTTTGTGTGATTCAGGATTCTGTATTGTTTGATCCTGGTCACTTTTCTTATGTATCTTCCTCATTTGCTAATGGTTCAAATTTACATTTGTGAATACTTGATATGCCTATCGTGTTTTCTACTCCGGTGGGGGGAGTCTGTGGTAGTTTAAAAAAGGTATATAGGTCTTGTTTGGTGTGAACTTTGTGGGGAGCAAACATTATATAGATTTGGTTATCTTAGAAAGTGTTGATTTTGATTTTGTAATTTCGGGTATGAACTTGGCTTTCTCCGCAATTTGCGATCTTGGATTGTAATGGCTAAAACGGTGACGTTAGCCAAGCTGGGACGATCCGTTAGTGTGGAAGGTGACTACACTTCCAATCCGCGTTGCCCTTATAATCTCTTTCTTCATGCTAAGAAAAAGGTTAGTAAAGGGTGTTTGCTTTCTTGGCACATCTCAAGGGATTGACACGACACAAGTACCTTCGATTGAGTCGGTTGCGGTAGGTCGTGAGTTTCTGGATGTGTCACTTGCAGATCTTCCTGGTATGCACCAGATAGGGATATTGACTTATGTATGGAGTCTTGAACCGGGTGACTCGCCACCCCCATTTCCATACCCCTTATAGAATGGCCCCGCGGAGTTTAAGGGAATTAAAAGCCCAACTTCAAGAGTTGTTGAGCAAAGGCTTCATAGACCAAGTGCATCTCCTTGGATGCTCCGGTGTTGTTTTTTGTGAAGAAGAAGATGGGAGTTCGGATGTGCATAGGGATACCGGACAGATTTTTTGAACAAGGTGACCATAAAGAACAAGTATCCTTTCCTCGCATGTGGATTGTTGGATCAGTTACAAGGTGCTTGTGTCTTCTTAGATTGACTCTTGAGATCCGGTTATCATTCAATTGAAAATTACGGGCACCAGAGTGCCAAAGACTGCGGTAGAAACAAGGTATGGGCATTACGAATTGTAGTGATGTCTTTTGGTCTTACGAATGCCCCTGCTGCGTTCATGGTTTGATGAACGGGATTTTTTAAGCCATATTTGGTCTCTTTGTGATCGTATTTCTGATGAGATAATGTGATATACTCTAAAAGTAAGGAGAGGGAACATGAGGAGCATTTGAGAATGGTTATTGGAAAGTTGAGGGAGAAAAAGATTGTATGCAAGTTCTCTAAGTGTGGGTTTGGCTAGAGATTCAAGTGTCCTCTGGGGCACGTGGTTCAAGGATGGAGTGCTGGTGGATTCTTCTAAGATAGAAGTAGTGAAGAATGGGTTAAAGAACCTACTAAGGTGTCAGAGAAATAGAAGCGTTGTTGGTTTAAGCCCAGTTATTACGCCGGCGATTTGTCAAGGGATTCTCTTCTATTGCTTCCCAAATGACGAACTTGACTAAGCAAAATGTTCCAGTTGTATGGTAGGATGAGTGTAGGAAAGCTTTCAGAAGCTTCAAGACTCTGTTGAATACTGCACAATTCTCGCCGTGCCAGGGAAGGTAAGAATTTCATTGTCTATGTGATGCATCCATGTCGGGTTTGGGTGCAGTGCTAAGGCAAGAAAGAATGTGATTGCTTATGCCTTTAAGACAATTAAAAGTGCATGATAACGTAACTATCCAACTCACCGATTTTGGAAATTGGCCGCGTAGTGTTTGGCATAAAGCAATGGATACACTATTTTATATGGGTTAAGTGTGAAGTCTAACAGATTTTCTCGTTAGCCTAAAGGATGTCTTTTTACTCAGAGAGAGATTTTGAACTTGGAGAAGAGGAGAGATGGATGGAACTAATGAAGGACTACGACCTCACTATCTTTTATCATCCGGGAAGGCGGCGGATTTTGTAGCGGATGGCTTTAAGTAGAAAGGCGGGGGAGGGAAGCATGGGAAGTCTAGCTCACTTGCAAGCCTTCTAGACGCCCATTGGCTAGAGAGAGTTCGATTCTGGCTAACGACCTTATGAGGGTTAGAAAGTAACTGAGAAGGGAGGATTTTAGCTTGTGTGGAGGCAAGATCTCCCTTCCTTGACAAGATCAAAGGGGAAACAGTTTGATGATGAGAAAATAAGCCGAATTCGGGGAATGGTGTGGCGAGGAGAGGCTAAAAGAAGCCGAAAGGGATGAGGGACGGTTGTTTTGAAAAATTAAGGGGAAGGGTGGTGTACCCCGTGTTGAATGATTTGATCCACACGATTCTTACAGAGGTCATAGTTCCGGATAATTCTATACATCCTGGGCAAACCAAGATGTTACCTGGACCTAAGGCAAACTTTTGGTGGAGTAGTATGAGCGCGACATTGTTGAGGTGTTTGCCAAAATGTCCAAATTGTCAACAACGTAAAGTATGAAACACCAGTGGCCCGGAGGAACCAACTCAGAGAATCCCATTCCTGAATGGAGGTGGAGAGAAAATTGCAATGGAATTCGTGGTTGTCTTCCGAAGGACATGGGGAAGTTTGAATATAGTGGGTAAGGTGTGGGACAGAGGACTAAGTCTTGCTCATTTCATTCCGGTCAAGGTGACTATAATGCAGAGGAAGTTACCAAATGTAATCTCAGAATGTGTTCGATTGCATGGAGTCCACTGTCCATCATATCAGATAGAGGCACGAAGTTTACTTATAAGTTTTGGAGAAACATTGCATGCGGAATTAGGGTACTAGGTTTTGGACATAGTACTGACATTACACACATCAGACCGATGGTCAGTCCGAAAGCGAACATTCAAGGGTTGGAAGATATGACTGTGCGTGTGTGATAGAATAGTGGTGGTCCATGGGATATACTTCTTGCCCTTAGAGGTTTTTCATACACACTAATAGCTATCACTCAAGTATTGATATGGCTCATTTCGAAGCATTATATGGGAGGAGATGTAGGTCTCCAATTGGTTGGTTTGATTGCAATTCGAGGTGAGCCTTGGGGTACTGACCTGTTGAGGGATCGTTATTAGAAAAGGTGAAATCCCTCCTTCAAAGAAATCTTTTAGCGGCTCCAAAGTAGGCACAAGGAAGTAAGTGGCAGATCGAAAGGTTAGGATTGGAGTTATGGAAGGTGAACAAGTTTTTGACTGAAGGTTCGCCCATGAAAGGGGGTTGATGCGATTTGGTGTAAAAGAGGTAAGATAAGCCGAGGTATATTGACCATTTTGATAGTACTTAAGCGAGTAGGAGAGGGGCTTATGAGTTAGCCTTGCCTCCAGGGGCTGTCCGGAGGCATCGGTATTCCATGTGTCGATGTTGAAAAGATACCCATGGGGATGGATGGAAAACTACCATTTATTCTTCGTGGGATTCAGTTTTGATTGATTGAGGAATTTGTTATTATGAGGAAGAGCTGTTGCTATTTTAGATAGAGAAGTTCGCAAGTTGAGAGTCAAGGGAGGATTGCACCATTCAAGGTGCAATGGAAGAACGAAACGGTTGAAGAAGCTACTTGGGAGAAGGAGGAGAATATGCAAGAAGATAACCCACATCTGTTTACAGAATCAGGGTACTTCCTTTGCACTCTTGGTTTTTTCTTCTCGGATCGTCGAGGACAGAATACGATGCGTAAATGGTATCTATCTGTACGACCTCCCCCCCCCCCCCCTGTTTAGTCGTTTTGAGAAAAAGATTTTTATTTCTGGAAAAAACGGGCAGAGGCCAACTGATGCCACGAAGGGACCGATCGTGGAGGTCTGTCCCTGACACTTAGAATTCTAAAAAATGGGTACTGAAAAATCGACTCTCTGAACGCCACGACGAAATGCAGGAACGGACGTCTCAGGCACAGACGGCCCGTAAAACAGGACCTTTAACTAAAATCAAGTCTCTGGACCCTGGGCGACGGACAGCGGACGGGACAGTCGCAGGCACGACGGCCCGTCAAGGTCTGCGTAATCCCAGGACGGGGTCGGATTTCTGATTTTATTAAATTTAAGGGGCGTTTTGGGACTATTTCCTGATTTAATTTATAAAGATGGGTTAATGTTAATAAGTCTAATTAATGAAGGTTAAACGAGGTAACATTAAGTATTAGGGATTTAGTGCCATCTTTTAAACTTAATTATATGATAATTAGGGTAAAGAAAAAGAAAGAGGGTTGAATAATAAAAACAAAGAACAGCAAGAGAGGAGGGAGAGGGATCGAACGAGAGAAACGAGGGAGGAGAATCGAACAGAGAAGAGGAAAAAAAACACAAGGTTAGGAATTGGGCTTGCTGATCACGAATCTTCGGAGGGAGTAGGTTATGTTTTTACACTAGTCGTAGTAATGTAATAGCGATGCTATGGTTGGGTAGTATATAGAGTCTCTTTATGCTTATTGTGTGTATGCATGATGTGATTTTATATATATGGATTGTGATGAACAGCATGTGATGATTGAAAGCTATTGAATCCCAAATCTTGATTATAAACCTCAATCATTGTTAATGATGGATGCCTTGGATTAAAAAGAAGGCTTGATGAACTAAAGTGATGAAGATGATTGAGCATTTGGTAAAAAGAAGGCTTGATGAATTAATAAAGAGATAGGTGTCGGAAGTGTCACGTTGCCGACACATAGAATTAGTGGGAAGGGTGTCACGAACCGACACGTAGATGTAGGGGATAGGAGGTCAGTACCGAACACATAGGAATTAGTGGGGGAAGGGGTGTCACGCAACGACACGTAGATGTAGGGGATCGGGTGTCACGTTACACGACACATAGAATTAGTGGGACGGGTGTTCACGAACCGACACGTAGAGGTAGGGGATCGGCGTGTCACGTACCGACACATACGATTAGTGGGACGGGGGTTTGGGTTCTGTGCTGTCACGAACCGACACGTAGATTGTAGGGGATAGGAGTGTACGTTACCGAACAAATTGAATAGGGATCGGAGTAGAGAGGTCACGTTCCGAACACATAGTAGTAGGGGGATCGGAGTGTCAACGTACCGACACAAGAGGATAAAGATAATGAATTCTTGAAAGGCTAATATACTCAAGCTAAAGAAAAGGTATCCCAAATGAGTATGGTATGGAGGCTTGAGTCTCACAGATATGTGTCGGTGATCCATAAATGATGTTGTTACTGTGCTATCACATGTTAAGAATATTAGTGATTGATGATGTTATTCTGAGATATATTGCTTTCTATTTTGAGTTGGCCGATGATATCTACTAGTACTTGTGGTTGTACTGGACCCCTACTTTTATAGTTTTTTCTGTAATTGTGAAGCAGGCAAAGTGCCGTACATCTGCGACTCACCAGTTTATTCTAGCCAGTTTTCGTCACAAAGGATCTCAGGGTGGAGCTAATACTTCTGCTGACGGATCTCCTTTCTCATGTATTGATGGCCTTTGAAGTTCGGCAATAGACTAGCGTTTATTTGTTTCTTAGCTTCTTAGAAACTCTTAGTTTAGTAATTGATCATAGATGTTCTTGTTGTGCTGACTTCCAGGATTTTGGGGAAAATAATAGATGTTGAAATTAGAAGGTATTGAATGTCTTTTAATTATGAGTTTAAGTCTTCCGCATTGCTTTATGTTGATATTAAATTGAAATGATAAGGTTAAGATTGGTTGGTTCGCTCAAATAGGAGGGTAAGTGTGGGTGCCAGTCACGATCTCGATTTTGGGTCGTGACAGATAGTATTACGTTTGAAAATAAAAAGAACTATATAATTGATTGGAAAAAAGTAATCCTTTAATATATATTTTAAAGACCGCGCAAAGCGCGGCCAAATTCCCTAGTTTCTTATACAATTGAACTAAGGCTAATTACAATTCTCTAAGGTCTTCTTTTGTGCGTATGGAAAAACTTCTTCTTGCATCAACAAATCAGTCTCCGACAAATTATTTCGTTCATTGATTTAACGATATTTTCAAGTTCTAATATACATTCATTATTGTCGTCTTTCTCTTTCTCTTTCTCTTTGTTTTCAAAATAATTCAATTCAAAAAACCTACTAACACAGCTTCTTAAATTCATTATATGTTAAAATTTAGAGTGTATAGAGGAACTTCAATGCTCTTGTAAGATGAATGGATGAAACTAAAATTTGGGTAATAACATTAAATTATTCTCTATGCTTGGATTAGCGGTGTACATAAATATCGAAAAATCGAAAATTCAAAAAATAGAATCGAATCAAACTAATTCGGTTCTTTTATTCTACGAATTTCGGTTCGATTCGGTTTTATATTTTTGAAAGTTCGATTCTTCGAATCGGTGTTCGATGTAAGGGTCTAAAAATTTTGGTGCACCAAAAAATTAAACTTTTATTTTATAAAATTAAAATCAAAATATTCTTTAAACATAAATATGGGCATTCTCTTGACTAAAAAGTAAAAATTCAATCAACAATTAAATCATTCATGAACAAATCAAAGTAACAACAAATGTACAATTCAATAGTTAACTCGAATATTAATTTCCAAGAGAAACTCAACCATATTTCTATCAATGTACATTATGTGAAGGAACCATCTTCATACTTGTTTTTCTTGATAAATTGTTGGAAGCACATGTTCTTGACAAAGACAAATATAGTCTTTTAGTTAGAACAATAAGTATCCCACAGTAATACGCATCATTTCTTAACATAGTTTTACATTTCTAAGTATCTTATATTTTACTCTTGTTTTATTTTTCACACCAAAAAATGATTTTAAAACACCAAACTAAATCGAATAGAAGTAGAAAAAATTGAACCGGACCAAATTAGTTTGGTGTAATATACGGTGCACACTTTTCTGAAATTAAAAATTAAAAAATTAAATTGAAATTAGATAAAATTGAACCGGAGAACCCGAACACCCACCCCTAGCTTGAACATTAGAATATGGAATCACGAAAAAAAAAAGTATAAAAAATAGCAGTATAGTTTGCAATATTCTTTAGTTTATTCATGCATGACCTTTTATGTCTGTTACAATTGAAAGAACGTCTACCATGAAATAAAGACAACAATAAAATTTAGAACTTTCTATTTCTTATGAGAGTACAACTCTTGAAAAATAAAACACTTGAAAAAACGTTGAAAATGTTCTAAACAAACCAAAACATTTAATTAGGGGCTTGTGGACTCCGAAGGAATTTTATTCAGATCTATATCTATTGAATTTTTACGCAACCTTTTGCCCCTGACGTTACCTGTAGTTGAGCAACAATCCTCTGGTGGTTTTTGGGGCATATCTGTCGTGGATCTTGTTTGTTGCTCTGATGGTAAATCATTTGACGATGTGATACCTAATATGTTAAAATTTCGTAAGAGGAAAGGTGCTTGTTGTTTCATTGAATGAGATTGGAAATGACTCATAAATTCTTCATGAGTGTCACCGATTTGAGTACATATAGGGCAACGAAGAAGCGTAGAGTGAGAACTCAATGTTCGAAAGAACATAACAGTATACGCATCTGTGTTAGACATGTTTTAATAGATGTAATTGAAAAAAGTGAATTTATTTAAAGAACAGGACGAGCCTTCCTTTGATTATTCAAAAAGAAAGAATGATACTGAGTGATGCAACTCAATTCTTCAAAATATATGAAGAATTTATAGGCCAGTACGTCAGTTGCGCATAGCTATATGTGGACCGCGCTCATACCAAGATATATAATAAATTTATTAAAATAATAATACTAAGGTTAGATGACAAAAAGCAAATAAAATTAAATAGAATTTAAAAAAAATCATTAGTGTTAAAAATAATTTATATTCTTTCTTTTAAAAAAATAGAGACCAAAATGAAATTTAGAACTAGTTAGTGTAAAAAAAATATTTTTTTGGTTACTATATTATTTTTCTTCTATAAGAAAAAAATTGTAAATTTCCAAACTATCATATTATGGTCCTTCACTCATTTTCTTTTCATAAGAATTACATAATTTAGATCTTGATTCTTTAAACTAGACATCCAAGTATTAATTTTGAAGAGATAATGTACCAAACTTGGCTTAAAATAAGGAATTTAGAACTATATACATTATAACATAATTATATTTAAAAAACATAGACCAAGAATGAAATTTAGTACTAGTTGGTGTAATAACTTTTTTTTGGTTGGTCTTTTATTTTTCTTCTATAAAAAAATGTAAATAAAATACAAATTACCATATTGTGGTCATTCTTTTATTTTCTTTCCATAATTCTGATGTGTATTATTTAAGCTAGATATCAAACTAATTAATTTTGTCAAAATGTATAAAAGAATCATACTATAGTATATTATGGCTAGTGTTTAATTTTTCTTCCATAAAAGGAAAAATATTTAGATTTTGTAGCAAAATTTATTTTTTTTTTAAAAATGTATGAAATTTGATTTTTAAAAAAAGAACAGAATTTAAATCTTGGTTCTTTAAACAGGATATCAAACTAATTAAGTTTGTAAAAATGTATCAAAGTTGGCTTAAAATGAGGAATTTAGAACAATATAAATTACACATCTGCCAAAAATGAAATTTAGAACTAGTTAGTGTAATAATATTTTTTTGGATAATCAAACGATTGTAAATAGATTATAAACTACCATATTGTGGTTATTCTTTTATTTTCTTCTCATAAAATGAAAACATTTTAGATTTGTATATTTTAAGCCATATATCGAACTGATTGATTTTGTAAAAATTTATTAAAAATTATAATATAGTATATTGTGGAAATTATTTAAATATTTAAATTTGGTAGCTAGAAATAAAATTAATTTTAAATTGTATGGAATATGATTTAAAGTAAATAATAACATAATTATATCTTTATTCTTTAATTTCGATATCAAATTATTTAACTTTCTAAAAATTGTATCAAATTTGGCTTAAAATAAGAAATTTTGAACTATAAAACTATAATATAATTTTTTTTTAAAAAAAAGATATTAAAACATAGACCAAAAGTTAAAATTTGAACTAGTTAGTATAATAATATTATTTGTTAGTCTTCTATTTTTCTTCTTTAACAAAGAAATAATTGTAAATAATCACAAACTACCATATTATGGTCATTCTTTATTTTATTTTTTTTTATAAAAGAAAACAATTTAGATCTGAATTCTTTAAAGTAGATATCAAACTGATTAATTTTGTAAAAATATATCAAACATTATAGTATGGTAAATTATGGCTAGTATTTAATTTCTCTTCCATAAATAGAAAAAAATATTTAAGTTCTGTAGATATATTTAAATTTTTTTAATGTACTAAAATTTGATTCAAAGTGAAACAAAAATATAATTTGGATCTTAATTTTTTAAACTAGATATCAAAGTAATTAATTTTGTAAAAATGTATCAAATTTGGCTTAAAACAATGAATTTAGAGCCACATAAATTATAATATAATTTTTTTAAAAAAAGAATAAAACATAGACCAAAAATGAAATTTAGAACTAGTTTGTATAATAATATCTTTTTTTGTTAGTCTTTTATTTTTCTTCTATAAGAAAAAAAAATTGTAAATAGATTACAAGCTATCTTATTGTAGTCATTCTGTTATTTTCTTTTCATAAGTAGAAAATAATTTAAATCTGATCTTTAAATTAGATATCAAACTAATTAATTTTGTGTAAATGTATCAAAAATTATAATATAGCATATTATGGCTAGTATATAGTTTTTCTTCTCTAAAAAATATATTTAGATTTTTGTTTTGTAGTAGAGTGGGTAAAAATTATTATCTCATTTATAAATCTATGAAATTGATTTTAAAGTAAAGAAGATAATTTAAATCTTGATTCTTTAAACTATATTAAAATAAAAATTTAGAAATACATAAATTATAATATAATTTTTATGAAAAAATGAATAAAACATAGACCAAAAATTAAATTTAGAACAAGTTAGCATTATAGTACTTTTTGGTTAGTCTTTTATATTTCTTCTGTAAGAAAATATAAATGTAAATAAATTGCAAAACATCATATTGTGGTCATTCTTTTATTTTCTTTATATATAAGAATATAATAATTTAGATCTGAATTCTTTGAACTAGATACTAATCTGATTAACTTTTTAAATTGTATAGAATTATAATATAGTATATTATGGCTAGTATTTAATTTTTCTCCCATAAAACAAAAAAATATTTAGATTTTGTAGCTAGATTTAAGTTCTTTTTAAAACAATGTATAAAATTTTATTTAAAGTAAAGAACAAAAGAGATCTTGATTCTTTTTTAATTAGTATCAACTAATTAACTTTGTAAAATGTATCAAAACTTGGTCTTACATAAGCGAAATTTAAAAAACATAGTTATAATCTAATTTTTACATAAAGAATTAAAAACCATAGAGGCACACATGAAATTTGAACTAGTTAGTTGTAAAATATATGGGTTTTTGTTAGTTTAGTCTTTTATTTTTCTTCTATAAGAAAAAAAATTGCAAAAAATAGATTACAAACTACCATATTGTGGCCATTCTTTTATTTTATTTTCATAAGAAAAAAATAATTTTAGATTTAGATTCTTTAAACTAGATATCAAACTAATTAATTTTGTAGAAATGAATCCAAAATTACAATACACTATATTATGGCCCGTATTTTATTTTTGTAGCTAGAATTAAATATGTTAAATTTTTTACAAAATATACGAAATTTGATTTAAAATAAAATTTTGAATTTAAAGGTCAAATGTAAATACTAAAACATAATATATTATGATTAGTCTTTCATTTTTATTTGGTAAGAGAAAAATAATTTAGATCTTAAAGAATTGAATTTAAAATTAAAAGTTATAAACAGAATATAGTTTATTCGACTCAGCCTTTATTTGTATTCTGGTTAAAAACAATGAAATATTTAAATTTTAAAATTAAAGAGCAGAATTTAAATTAAACAGTTAACTAAACTAAATAGTTTATTGATCAGCCTTTATTTTTTATTCGGTAAACAACTTAAAAAAAAAATGATAATATTTTAAATTTTTTAAAGTAAGAGCAGAATGTAAATTAAAAGTAAATATCGAGCGTAGGTTTATTGTGATCGATCTCATTTTTATGAGTATTACAACAAATTTAAATTTAAAAATAAATATCAGCAACTTGAAAATTAAAAGTGTTATTCAATAAATATTTTCCTCCATGCCAGACACACCATTGTCAAATAAAATACCCAAATAAAAATGAAAAATGAGTAATAATGTGATGGGACTTGCACACTAAAGTTTTGGATTAAATCTGAAATTCATGATATGTAGATTAAGTCAATTTTTTTTATTAATAAAGTTGAATTAATGTTTAAGTAGAAAAAAATAATACTCATATATATTTAAGACCATACATTACATTCTATGAATCTATTAATTAATAATTAAAAATATAACAAATTAATTATTAGTGATAACATATTCAAATTAATATATTATTCAATTAAATTTATTTTATTATTTTATTTTAATATTTAAGATAGATGAGAAAAAGTAAAAATTGTGTGTGTATAGAAAATGTTACTGTTGAAATCAAATTAACACAATTTAGGAGTCATAGTGGAATTCAAACCCTCTTTCATAATCTTTCCATAAAAGATTTCTAAATACTTTTGTTCTTATGTTTAGGGAATTAGATAATTAATAATCGTTGCTGTGAATTTCCACTTACTTAATCTTCTATATCATTTGCAAAAATTCTTGTAACTTTTTTGCTTCAATTCTAAGTCATGGAAAAAAATATTAAAATCTCATTTTATGACACTACAAAAGGTCCTAGATTATAGCAAAATCATAGCTTGAGTGTAGGTATTCACAAACGAAAAAGACAGTGTATGGTAGATTTGAAGGATTTGAACAACAAAAAAAGTTATTGCAAATATATTAAAAGTTCAAGTTATTTATTTTTCATATTTTGATGTTTTTTATTTTTCAGAGTTTGAATAATGTCTTTTATAATTTTTATCAAGTGATATATATTCCGCAGTCTTTGTTGTATGAATCCTGGAATGAACTGGACCATAGTCATAAATAGCGTCATATAAAACAACATATATTGTAGTAAACTATGAATTCAATCCTTGTGAAGATGCATTACACTCGTGGAATTATTGTTGTGGCATGATGTTGATGATGAAGTTAGTATTAAAATGTGCATTCTAATTACTTAGCTTATGATTTTAGTAAAATGTATGAAATATACATTAATATAAGTTCCGATTTCTTTTTTCAAACAGTATAAAACTAGCACCCAATTAATTTCAACTAATTAAGTTCAGTTCATCAGTACTTATTATCAATATATATACCAAATTTATACGCTTTCTGAATAATTTATTAATGAATAAAAAAATATGTTTATTACCAATTATATACTCTACAATATATAATTTATCTTTTATAAAACAATTTTCATTTACATTGTATACCAGCCATATTTTGTGAATAACCCTACTGCTTTTATAACTCCTCAAATTGTATAAAATAAGATCCAAATAGATTAAATTTAGTTTTTTCACTTGTTTCAATTTATATATCAAATTCATACACTTTATGAATAAGTTATCGAAGTAGCTTTCATAAATATTACATACATACTTTTTTTAATACCAATTCAATACTCACTTATGTATATTCAATTGAACATCATCACAATTAGCTTATTGATTGTTTTTTGTTTTGTTTATATGGAATGGTTAATGTTACGTCGTTTTTTGCAAGTATTTTATGAAAATTCATTAGTTGTGGTTCAGGTTTTTGATGTAAATGCTACTTGTTTGAATTTGTGATGTGAACAATGGAAATTAAAATGAGATATAAAAGTAGCGTTCAATATTCTGTTTTTTTTTATGTGTTGTGTATCTGAATTTTATATTAATCATTGATTTTATGTGTTGTAAATTTGAAAACTTCTAAAAACATATTTTATTTGGTAAAACGTTTATTGAACAATACACAATTGTATAAGTATATTAGTCTGAACAACAAATATAATATCAGATAGTCGAACATTTTTTTAGTTTCTTTTGACACCATAATCAAAACAATTGATTAAATAAAATAGTTTGGGGCAACTTTAACATATACGCAAAATAAAAAAATTCATATTTGTATGTTATAGCAAAGTTGATATTATGCCTCCATAGCAAACATAGAGAAAACTGATAAGTCGTTATAAATATACAGTTGAAGCAAATTGTATAAAACGAAAGTGTATTATTAAAACAAGGAAAGAGAAAGACACTTGGCAGGGAGAAAGAACTGTATTAAAAACGAAGTTGTATTTTATAAAACGAATTGTATTATTATAGTGTATAGAACGATTCATACAATTTGAATTTGATAAAATGAGGAAAGAGAGAAAGAGCAAGACAAACGAGACTTGAACCCCCAAACAAAGGCAATAGATAATTGAATCGGAATGTATAAAATGAGAAGAAAAAAGAGAAAGAAATAGATACAATTGAACATTGTATAAAACGAGGAAAGAGAGAAAGACAAAAGAAACTGGGCAGAAGGGGAGTAGTATTTTTATTGTATTAATATCGGTGTACAGATGAAACTCATGTACATTGCCTGGGTATATACACTTTTCTCACGCTTTAGACAAACAGAACGCAATTTATACATTTCCTTCTGTTTGTATAAAAAAGTGAGAACGGCCGGTCGAGGGGGTTCGGAGCCTACTGAGGGCGGCGAAGCGGAGATTTGGAGGAAGGAGGGGTGAAGCGGCAGTTCTGAAAGAGGGAGACGAGAGGAACAAAAATAATGTATTTATACCAATTTTTTGCTTAACACTTAGAAGAAACAATTTTTTATACACTTGGTGTTTGTATAAAAAGTGAGGAAGGAAGCGATCGCAGAGAGATGGAGAAGCGTGGCTGAGCGAGATATTTGGGAGGAGACCGGCGGCCTTGACAAATTTTTTGTAACGTTTGGTATGGAGCACAATTAAATCAAATCCTAGCTACTCCATTTATTTTAGGTTATTAGTTTTTTATTATATACAATTTTCCCAAATAATTTTTACAGAGCATTTTTATACACTAAGTTTAATTGTAAGATGTATTTATTCTGAACAATTCATAAACATCTTCTTAGAATCACAATTCATACCGTCTATTCATTAATTTTGACATGAACAATTATCTAATTTTGACACCACAAACTATTCATATACCATACCACACAACAGTTTTCTGAAGTTGAATAATGTAGACCACATTTTCATTTTTATACATAAATTTTATTCTACTAATTATTGCACCAAATAAATTTATATATCAAAAATCCGTTTCATGATTATTAAAAAAAATAAATCAACACCTTATAAAAGAAGAATAATTAACCAAACAAACAGACCGTAAATCACTATCAGAATTCATTTAGTTGTCGCTTTACTCCCAAAAAAAAATCGATATAAAAGAAAAAGAAAAGAAAAAAAAATATGATTACAAACCTGTTGACCCCAACCCGATGAATCAAAATTGAGTAGAAATCACGTTTCGTGTTGCATTGATTTTATTTTTTCCAAAACAATCGTAAAAAGAAATAAGAAAAAAAATACAAAAAAAAGAAGTATCGTTATAGAATATTAAACCGTTGGAGAAAGAAAATATAAGTGTCCCATTTTTTTTATAAATTCAATTAGAATCCTTAAATATGGAATACAGATGTAAAATCAAATTTATGTTGATTATCTAGTAATTATCTTTCAAAAATTTAATATGAATACATATTTTAATAGTTGTTTCATGTGGTTAGAATTTTTACTATTACATATTGAAAATCAAAACCTCCTGTTACGACAATATCAGTAATATTATAAGTATGTTAATTTGTGAATTTTTTTTCCAAAATATATGACTCAAACGAAAGATCAATTACAATTCGGGTCCAGTGTTATTGGACAAGATGAGCCCCGTCTCAGTTCTTCAAATCAAAGTCCTCTTAGAATATTTGGAGGGAGACTAAATATCCTCAAGCCTAGTCACGACATAGTAAAGGGGCAATAAGGAGGAAAGAAAGAAAAAATAGAGAAGTTTTGTTCTTCGTAGTGTCCTAAAGCGTTCCCATACAAAAAAAGTCTTTTTTTGTCCAAGTGGAGGGAGCTGCTAGTTTCTACCTCCACGATGCAATCAAAGCCTACCAATTTGTGGCGAAATTCCAACAAGTATTCCGTTTAATTCAAGAACTAGTGAAGGCTCTTGAGTTATGGTTGTGTTTATTTTAAGATTTACAAAATTATCACCCCCGCCTAAAATTATTAAAAATCAAAATATTATACTAATCGCCAGTTTCTCATTGACATATTATTTTAAGAATAAAATTTGGGGTTTGCAAATGTGGCCCGCCCCATAAATGTTTTTATTCTCAGATCCTTCTATTCAACAAACAAAAGTCAAGTACCTAAAAAGCTTCAAGGAAGGTCAAATTGAAATTCGCATCGCAAGAATATTGATATTGATATTCTCTAGTGATAGTGGAAAAAATGTTGTGAGGATTTGAGATAAATTCCGAGAAAATATAAACGGGGAAAAAACAAGACAAACAGATTTACGTGGTTCACCAATAAATTGGCTACGTCCGGGGAAGAGGGAAGCAGTTGTATATGGGAAGGCCAAAAAACGAATAAAGAAATTTTGAACCTAGAATGTTTGACATAGCGTCTATATATAGTGCAAGCTACGCCCAAACAGAAAACATCCTAGTTTTAAGGAGGGGAAGCATGAGAAGGCATGGAGATCAAAACAAAGAATCAATACACAATTGCTAGCACAACAACCTAACAAGTGTTGTAATATGATCTGCTATTGTATTTGGTTATCTTTAAATTGGTGACGGATCCCACGGTCGAAACACACAAATACAGGGTGATGGCCTTGCCCCTCAATGGTCAAGAAAGGTCCGTTGCAAACTTAAATTAGCCAATTCTAAAAAGTCCTTACTCTAGTTGATTGTGATGTCTCAGACACTAGATCTACTCGCATAATAAGTTTGCATCTAATATTCAGAAATATCCATGTTATTTATCATCTAAACAGTGATACATACAATGACGATTAATGCTTCATATGTAGAGGAACAACTGACGAGCTTGAAAATAGCTATTGAATAATTAACTGATTATGTTTAAGATCAAGGTGCTCAAATTGTTAAACTAATAGATAAAATTGAAGACAGGATGAAAGTAGAATCTAGTCATGCACCTAAAAAGTGTCCGCAAACACAAATTGATTAGTCGTCTAGCAAAACAAGTGGAACATTCTAAGGAGATCCAAGCTTTCTCTGAAAGGATGACTTCAATAAATCAAATAAAGAAGTTCATCATGGCTACCATCAAGGATAAGTATGAGATTAGAATAGAATCCTCTTTTATATATGTAGATTGTACATTATAAATTGAAAGCTTAAAGATGTTTGCGATTGTCAATCCAAATATTCAGCTATTTTATGATAAGGGCAATCAAAAGCAAAAGGTGGCACACTTCCATCGAAATGTGCAACAATGCTGAAAAATATCGTGAATACCTCTTTAAACATTTGTTCATTCCCTTAATGGTGATGCTTTTGATTTGTACACAGACCTCGAATATGATTGCATTAATATTTAGGAGCAAATGAAGCAAAAATTTATCAATTGTTTCTATAACACAATTAGAGGATGGTAAGTGTTAAATTTGACAAGATTCAAAAATGGATTAATGAGAAGATATGGTAGTTAGGAGGATATATAATTCTTCATTGGTAGAAAAGTCAAGATAACAACTTGGTAAGGTGAATTTAGGGAAACCCATCAATTGCATTCACAAGGTAAATTGTTGACATTTGACATTATTGGATGTCATGGATGACAAAAGGGATACAAGAATTCACCCTATAAAGAGGTAGCTCCTAAATTATTTGTAACATACCTCTAACTTGCCACTGAAACATCCTACCACTAAGACATTGTTTCGCCGTTCTCTCTTTCAGTTATTTCACTTGGATCTTTTGGAGTGAAATAACTATTAATTGGTTGTTGTCCGAGCGAAGTAGGCCAAAAGAGAAAAACAAAAGTTATGCCGAACCTAATTTAATTACTGGTTGTGATTTTTTTTTCGTGGTATAAATTTACATTTATTAGTACATTTAGAATATAGACGTATGATGTCACAATCCTCTGATAATTTGGCCGCTTCAGTCAAAATTGTATAAGAGCAAAGGTAATTGAGATGCTCTGTGGTTATTGCACAGAATAATCTGAACTCCACATCAGAAAAATGGATTATTTGGTCTTTGAATTGTTAGCTATGTAAATATCTTTGTAGTAAAATGGCGAGGAGAAACGAAAAAGTATTGAGTCAAATCAGGGTCAAATAATACTCATCAGTGGGGATTTCCCTTTATGAAGATGGTGTAATCAAATGCGAAATTTGTGTTGCTATTTTTGAGGGTTCGGACCCATGTAGGAAGTCGGTGGAGGGCGAGGTCTTGAGGTTCTTTTTTTAACACAGGGAAGCTATTGCCATTGAAGAAAAGGAAACCAGACGTGTAGGAGAAGAAGATTGGAACGAACAGCTTAAGGAACAGAGTGTGATTGCGGTACCATCGAATCTACCCTTGCCAGACGAACAAAGTTCTCCATCCACGAACGGAAACATCTGTGACAACGAATTATGGAATTAATTTTGGAGGGAAAAATTCTGGCAGAACAAAACAGCTCACCGAGAGCATACATTGATGAAAAGCACAGAATGT